>CAKALG010038927.1:0-20069 GCA_916700815.1 Helicolenus hilgendorfi
TGCTGCAGCTCCTCCAGACCAACAGAGGTTTCCCGTGTCTTGTGAAGTGACGGAGCTCCGCAGAGAGAAACGTTATCGTCTCCGACCAAAACTCCGGTGTCTCCCCTGTTCCCTCCGGCCGCGGTCGGGAGGCTGAGGCAGGAAGAGCCAATACTAGGATCAGCATTGATTCATGGAGAGACCTTCGTCTGGTCAGCTAACATTACTGCCAAGCAGCTGAAATATAGAGTGATATTGTGGTTTTAGCTGACGTGTGTCTCCTCACTGTTTTGAGTGATGCTCGTTCATGTCTATGTAGAGCGAGCACAAGCGCGAGCAACAGGACGCTGACTTTCGTTGACGTAACGGCCACAGGTGTCGCTGTTAACAAGCAATTTCTGAATCTTACAAACAGTCCCTTTAAATTATATAAAATAAATTTAAATATTGAAACCTTTTTTTATTTTCTCTTTTAATAATTAATTTTTTAACCCAATACTTAAAGGACCCATATTGTAAAAAGTAAGATTTTATTATCTTTTTATTATAAAGCAGGTTTTACTGGTATATAAATACTGTGAAAGTATCAAAATGCTCAATATACAGAGAAATACACACAACTCGTTTCACGAAATTGTGCGTTTGAAACAAGCTGTTTAGATTTCTGTATATTTGTGATGTCACAAATATACAATATTTAGACCATTACACGGTTTTAAATGTAAACATTCTAAATGTGTACCAGTTTATTTCCTGTTGCAGTGTATGTTAATAACATCAGCTGACAGGAAGTAAACATGGACCCAAACTGTTGCTTAGCAACGCAATTCCGTTGCAATTCTGTTGAAATGCTCTAAAACGGAGCGTTTCAGACAGAGAGTAAATACAGATATATTCAGGCAAACAGTTTGAGGAAACTAAAGTTGTTTTTTTAACATTACAGCATGTAAACATGTTCTAGTAGAAAACACAAAATACAAGTATGAACCTGAAAATGAGCACGATATGGGACCTTTAATGTAGAAGGTGTAGCAGGCCCCTACTGACCCACATGTATGAGTCTAAATGCTGATAACGCACATTTAATGACCTGATAACAGTGGAGTCGGGTGGAGCAGGCTGTAGACTTCTTGCTTTGTTTTAACTTTGTGAGTCCCCAAAGTTCATGGAAGTGCAACACTAAACTATTTGAGTATCGCCTTAAAATCAGCCAGCAGGACGGGGCGTTCGTGTATTAAAATACTCTGTAATACAAACATTTATAAACGTGTGTACTCCACTTCTTTAAACCTAATCTTTCATATAGCGTGCAGTGATGAGTATATTTATCTCATGTAATGAAACGCAGGGCACAATAGTAGACTGGATGATTTTAATATATAGAAATATATATATTCTGATCTTTAGTTTCTGTGCACGTTATTCCACATGAAGCTAAAAGTAAACTAGCTATCTAGATATTTATAAGATTTGACTTTAAAGGTCCCATTTCATGCTCAATTTCAGGTTCGTATTTGTATTTTGTGTTTCTACTAGAACATGTTTACATGCTTTAATGTTAAAAAAACAACTTTATTTTCCTCATACTATCGGCTTGAATATGCCTGCACTCTCTGTCTTAAAAGCTCTGTTGTAGTGCATTTCAACGGAATTACGTTGCTAGGCAACATTTTAGGTCCATGTTTACTTCCTGTCAGCTGATGTTATTAACATACACTGCAACAGGAAATAAACTGGGACACATTTAAAATAATTATGTTTAAAACCGTGTAATGGTCTAAATATTGTATATTTGTGACATCACAAATGGACAGAGATCCTTAAGGCGTGTGTATTTCTCCGTATATTGAGCATTTTGATAGTTTAACAGTATTTAAATAGCACTTAAACCTGCTTTATAATATAAAAGACATGAAAATCTCACTTTTTACAAATCGGAAACTTTAATTTCAGTAATCATCCTCTGTCTTTGAGATATTTATGATCAAAAACAGTTAACAGCTGTTTGATACTGACCTGGTTCCGTTTCAGGTTGCCCTGTTCTATGTATTTCACAGAGTAATTCTGAATGGTTTTTCTGTCCAACTCCGGCCAGATCACTTTCACAGCTAGTCTTCCAGAGTGGCGGCTGAAGATCACGTTATCTGGAGGACCACATCGCGCTGAAATATTAAATATTCAGTCAGAGGTTTCATCATCAAACAGAGAAATTAAGAGAAACTTGCTCATAAAAAAGGTTTTTTTGTGGACTTACAGAAGCTCTTTGGTGAAGCGCTGAAAACTGCTTTTGTGCAGTTTATTGACTGACTGTTTTCAAAAACCTCGACGGTCACGTCGGAACTCTTAAATACTGTGATCTCCTCAGAGACTCCAGTAATGTTGTAGTAAGCCGAGCAATGGTTTCTGCCTCTAGAAGGAGAGGAGAAGAGAGAAAATGAGATGATTATTGTCCATTACAAATCATTAAATATGTTAAACAATATGTATTTCATTTAAGCTTGAATGGAGAAATATTAAAACTCGTACCTGCGCTGTTGTCGTGTGATGAGTGTGTAGATCTTTTCTGATGTGCGCTTTCCAGGTTTCCACACACAGACTTCTCTAAAGGATGAATGTTTACCGTAACAATCTAAATCATGGACTCCGTCTGAAAGAGAGGCCGTCATAGTTTAGAGTAGTTTAGTTTTACAGCAGATGATTCAACAGGGATGACTCAGATGTATTTTTTTACCCAGGTGAATTCCACAGTGATGATATCTTGAAGAAATGTTCTGTGACCCGCATTTCACTGGAACATAAAATGAATATGGTGTGAAACTACATCACTAGATTATAGATGTTATCTTCTCAGTGTGTCATTTGTAGAAGAAAAACAACTCTAAATATACAACACAGCCTCACGGCAGTTTGTGAAATAGTCACCAAATCAAATCTATTTTATTTCTGTACATTGACACAAATTCCCTTTTTTTGTTGTGACGCTCAGCTCGACTCTCAACAACTCATTTTTTGTGCGTTTTCCTATGAATGTCCAGCAACACGTGTTTGATCCCTCAAGTTTAATTCGCCCCTGTCTCAGGAGGCACTTACTGGAAACCAGTTCTCCACTTAAAAGGACTGTTTGTAACTACTTACACGTATAAATCAATCCGGGTCGGTGTCCATTGCACGCTCGCGTGTGGCTACGCTGTTCAGACAAGACTCCAACACAAACTACACAACGCTTTTTCCCCGACGCTCTGGACGCTGTCTAGAGGTTTCTTTTAAGGCTCGAGGCTTCTCACTCCGAGGTCGAGGGACCCCTTTTTTGAGGACGAGGGATCTCACAATTACTTGACACATGTGATGCATGTGTCAATTTTTGCTCCAGTCTTTTCAAAATAAAACTACTTGATTAGGTTTAGGAAAAGATGGTGGTTTGGGTTAAAATAACAGATGGTGGTTTGGGTTAAAATAACCGCCCTCCACTGGACATGTGAAATTTGTGTCTATGTACATGAATCACTACATTTCGTGACTATTTCACCAACTGCTGTGTGACTGAGCTGAGATATGATACAACTTTTTTAAGAAATGTATTTGATCATACAATTTGATCGTTCTTTTATCAATGATAAATATAGCCACTCATCTCGAAAAACTATTTATTAATAGAATAGATAGATAGATAATATGACTGATATTTGAGCAATAAGTTGAAATGATGTAACAAAGAGTAAAATATCATACCTGGATTTGAAGCTTGAACACAAGCGGAGAGAGTCGTGTAGAAAACAAGGAGCAGACCTTAAATATGAACAGTGGAAGGGAAAATCTGCCTTGAATACTAAATACAGCGTATTAATATAGAGTTATTTGACTGATATATAACAGAAAAGTCCTCGAATGAATTTAATTAATTGCAAAGAAAACTAAATAAACCAAAGACCTACAAAAAAACACAAATAGCTCAAAATAATCACTCAACAGAAAATAAAGAAAAAATAATAGAGCACTTACTGAGGAGGATGAACACGTGTGAATGACTGGCAGAGGAAGAACATTTTGAGTCTAAAAAATCAAAATGAAGTCCACGGCCATCCATGTCGCCTGAAAGACTGAAACCAGAGAAACAAAGAGAGTGGGTTTGAACCTCACACCCACATTCTGCTACCAGTGCTCACAGTGAGGATGCACACAGACAGTAGCTGCTCTTTGACGGTGAACCACAGGGACATATTCTGGGGAGTTATACACTGTAGTTATATACAGCACGAAGGGGCGGGGACACATTCATACAGTTCATAGAACTAAACTGGTGGTGGGTTCCCTGGAGTTTTTGTACTTCTTCTTTCCACAAATAGAGCTGCTGCTCAACACGTGTTTGTTTTTTACATCTCTAGTGATAAACAGGAGGAGATGTGACTGTGATGTCTCTTTTCTCTGAGCAGTTACTGAAAACAAGCTCTCTTAAGTTCGCCGTTTCACTCAAAGCGTGAAGATGAACGACTTTTTCAGGAATTCTTTGCGCTTATTTTGCTTTCAAAGAACTGAACATTGTTACTGACAGATGTGTTTCATTGTGAATCAGACGTGGACTGATTTGAATGTTTTCAACATTGTTTCAGAGAAAAGACATTCTCAGTTTCTATAAGTGAATTGTTTTAGTAGTAGCGTAGTAGAACCAAAGCACATTACTGAGTGTTCCTGTAAAAATGATTTTAAATGTAAGTGATTCACTGAATGATCATGAATGATGAAACACTAAACCTATAACACGCACAACGATGGAAAACACTGCAACACCGTACTACTACTGTAGTAGCCCGCAAGATTTTCTACTTAATATTTTACTATATTATGTTAAGTTGAGTAGTTAATATATACATTATTTTATTGTAAGAGAGAGTACAACAAGTTCAAGACATGTTTGAATGCATGTAAGACATGTGTTAATGCATATAAAACATGTTTTAATGCATATAAGACATGTGTTAATGCATATAAGACATGTTTAAATTCATATAAAACATGTTTTAATACATATAAGACATGTGTTAATGCATATAAAATATGTTTTAATGCATATAAGACATGTGTTAATGCATATAAGACATGTTTTAATGCATATAAGACATGTTTTAATGCATATAAGACATGTGTTAATGCATATAAGACATGTTTTAATGCATATAAGACATGTTTGAATGCATATAAGACATGTTTTAATGCATATATGACATGTTTTAATGCATATAAGACATGTGTTAATGCATATAAGACATGTTTTAATGCATATAAGACATGTGTTAATGCATATAAGACATGTTTTAATGCATATAAAAAATGTTTGAATGCATATAAGATGTGTTTTAATGCATATAAGTCATGTTTTAATGCATATAAGACATGTGTTAATGCATATAAGACATGTTTTAATGCATATAAAAAATGTTTGAATGCATATAAGATGTGTTTTAATGCATATAAGTCATGTTTGAATGCATATAAGACATGTTTTAATGCATATAAGACATGTTTTATTGCATATAAGTCATGTTTGAATGCATATGATGTGTTTTAATGCATATAAGTCATGTTTGAATGCATATAAAACATGTTTTAATGCATATAAAACATGTTTTTAATGACAATTTTGGTTCAATGTTAAAAAGATAAAATCCACAAAAATCGTAACATAAATGTGTTCAAGTCAAATGCTTCCACTATTTTAAACAGTCAAATCACAAAGAATGCAGGTTTCTGTGTGGTAAGTGCATGTATGTGTGTTGTCAGTGCACATGTACTTTTAGCTGCATGTTCCTCCTTCAGTCTGAGCTGTAAACATACAGGAAGTTCAGTTCTCACCTCACTGACTTCAGCCTGTACAGTCAGCCTAAAGAACGTCATTCATGGTGTTTATCACGATGCCGATCTGAACACTTCAACACTGTATCGGCAGAGTCTGAAGCTCGGTTCTTGTTCTTCTTCTTGTGTATGATCTCCATGTTTTTAGCTGAAGTTTGAAAGGTCAACTGAATAGATGTGAAGGAGACATTTATTGCTGGAGGTGTTCACAGTATTTAAATTAGGGGAAACTGAAATTGCAAAAGGATCATTTTTTAGATCAAAATCAGTGGTTAAAATAAGAAAAGAACATTTGATCCTCGCCACAGGAAACGAATTTCCGCTAAACAAGTGATGCCTACTCATACTTTTCGTATACATCAGTTTCCCGACCTTTACTCTTATCATCCCTGAGATCAGCGATGTGCTGTAACTCACATGTGGGCTACGAGAGTTGAAAAGATTGCGTGGGTTCCTCTCGGGGTGTTTAGCTTTGATCACAATCCTTTAGCCTTACTTTGACATTGAGTGAACAGGACGTAGTAATCAGGTGTTCATCATCTCTTCACCGTAACATCATTACATGATTAATGAAATGGTCTCATCTGCACCATAACACAATTCTAAATGTGTTAACCTGAATAAAGTTGTTCAAAGCAAGCTATTTTGAAGAGGTGATTATGTAAGAAATTAAGTTCATTTTTCAAGTTTTCATAAACAATATAATTGAAATGACCCGACTAATGACCTGACTAATGCTGATTTTCTGATAGCAAACTGCCAATATATTCATACATTCTGCTATAAATAAAATGGGCTGCCTGTTAAAGTGTTAAAAACTATAACATTGACAGCCGAGGCCCAGCATCCAGAGCACATTATGAGTAGAACTGTAACATCAGCAAACAGTACCCTCCTGTGGAGAATCTGTGTATTTCAATTCTGCCAATAGATTCCCCTAAAAGCTACACACTGGTCCTTTCAATAATCTCAACACATGAAGGAGCACTTCATCCTTCAGTTTATCACAGACATTCAAAATCAACACATCTGGAGGTGGATGACAAACTGTCATCTAAAAAAGTTATTTAATAAGTTAAATTAAAGCGGTCAGATAAATGTAGTGGAGTAAAAAGTACTTTGTTTTGTGTCATTTGGGATGTGAATAAAACATGTTTTGATTTGCCATTTTAAAACAGGATGTTTGTTGGTGAGAGGAGAGGTGACCCGCAGGCATCCAGCTGGCCATATGACACTTTCAGCCCTCAGCCTAAAGCTTGAAAGCAGTTTCCACCTCAAGAGAAGTCTGTAAAACATCCAGTGAGAGTGAAGGGATTCAGGCAGCTTAGACCCATCACTGGACTATGGGGAATGGTTTAGACCAGGGGTCAGCAACCTTTACTATCAAAAGAGCCGTTTTAGGCAAAAAAAAAAAAAGAATCTGTCTGGAGCCGCAAAACATGTGATCATTGTGATGAAGGTAACACAGTTTATAGTCTAAGTATGTAGTATATAAGTCTAATGCAGTGAGGGCCAAAGAGACAATGTACTACGGAGTATTAGGGCCACACTGATGGGAAAAACATCTGAGATTTACAGAATAAAGTCATAATATTACGAGAATAAAGTCATAAGTTTAAAAGAATAAAGTCATAATACTATGAGAATAAAGTCATAACTTAATGAGAAAAAAGCTGTAATATTACAAGAATAAAGTCATAACTTTAATAGAAAAAAAGTTGTAATATTACGAGAATAAAGTCATAACTTTAATAGAAAAAAAGTTGTAATATTACGAGAATAAAGTCATAACTTTAATAGAAAAAAGTTGTAATATTACGAGAATAAAGTCATAACTTTATGAGAAAAAAAAGTTGTAATATTACGAGAATAAAGTCATAACTTTATTAGAAAAAAAGTTGTAATATGAGAATAAAGTCATAACTTTATGAGAAAAAAAAATAACAAGTAAAATTACTACTTTATAATATTATGTCTTTTTTCTCATAATATTACAACCTTTTTCTCTTAAACTTATGACTTTATTCTCGTAATATTATGACTTTTTTCTCGAAATCTCAGATTTTTTTTTCTTCTTCAATGTGGCCCTAATACTCCGTTGTACCGTCGTACCATAGACCTAAAACAATGATAAATAAAAATGAAAATGTAAATAAAGAATCTCTGAGTCTCTGACTTGAAACATGTGTTATAGGGTCTAAAATAAAATGTGAATCAGCAACAGGGTGGCCTTTTCAGGGAATGGATGAGATACAAATGAACTTCAAGCCTAAATCAAGGACCAAGTACAGCTCATTGAGTCATGTGGTTCATGCAGGTGCAGGGAGGGTTTGTGTTGATGTTTCAGTGACAAACACACATGTCAGTCATTCAGTTGATCAAGCAATTATGTCCATAGACAACACCTCTAACGCAAGCAAATGCCTACTGAGCCTTGCCAGACCACAAGTGACATTGCTAATATGCTGCTGTTTAATGATGATGACCATGTAGACCAACCGGCTCAACCAACACCTCTGTGGTGTGTTTACTCTGTGGAGCTCAGTGTAGCATGATGACATAATGTGGTAGATAAGGATGAGGAACGGTGAGACTAGAGGACAGGAAGTGCTGTTGACTGTAAACATTTTCTGGATAAATACGAAAATAACAAGGCAAGAGAAAGTCAAACCTTTTACCGTGTTGGTGCCTCTGTGAATTTGTTTGAATATCACTTAGACTTTTACTTTGACTTTTTGCTAGAAAACTGCAAGAGTCCCCTTTCAAAAGAGACCAGGACCAGGACTGTGATGAAAAGGGTTCAAGGATAGCATTATAGCACAAATACCACTTCATTTTGGATAAGTCATTATCTGACTTACTAAAAGACACTACCATAATTACAACGTCTTTTAGAGAGACCGTCTTCCCCTGCAGACAGCACCAACAAACTGGAAATGATGCTTATGAACACTGATTATTATTTATTATATATTATTGTTATTTATTATTTATTATTATGAACAGTGATCCATCAACTGTGGTGGGAAATCTGGTGCAAACGTTGGCAACCAGAAAGATGTTCTCTGGATGTAGAAACTGACATCATATATGTGGGTGTAGTATTGTACACAAGAGTCAGTAATTAGACATCTACTGGTGGCTTGAGATCCTCCGTCACTAAACTCACAGTTAAAGTTAAATGAAGATGGTTGAAGGGATGAAAGCTACAATATTATTTTTCCTTAAGACCTGTTTATGAGCTCAGAGAAGAAAATCTATCTGAATAATGCTCTATGCAGTAAAGCGTTCCCTCTTGTGTTGTGGTGCCTTTTCCCCTCAGCTATGTTTATTATTCATTATTTATTTATGATTTATTACTATTATTATTATTATTATTGTTATTAAAGGGACATATCATGCTCTAAAAGCTGTGATCTGAAAAGTAACTAAAGCTGTCAGACAAACGTAGTGGAGTAAAAAGTATAATATTTGCTGCTGAGACATAGTGGAGTAGAAGTATAAAGTTCAATAAAATGGAAATACTCAAGTTAAGTACACGTACTATGAATTAGTATTTAAGTACAGTAGCCTAGAGTAAATGTACTTAGTTTGATTCCACCATGGTTTCCTGGCTATGCTCAGGTTTTTGGAGTATCCTGGTTATGAGTTACGCATGTAAACATCATGTGCTGGTTGCAGAAACCTGGATAAGGTCTTATCAATCAATCAATCAATTTGATTTAAAGTGCAGAATCACCGTGCAGCATTAAAATATCAATATTATAAAACTATATTATGGAGTCATAGGCAGGCCAGAAAAAGTCTGTAAAAGAATAAGAAAATAAATTTGGAAATATAGAATATTACTTATTTATTCTTTTATTTATTCCTATTTCTATTACGACATTCATTCCTTACTTATTTAGTCTTTTATTAATTGTTCTTTATATTTCCACATTTGTTTTTTGATTTATTTATTTCTCTTTATATTTTCACCTTTATTTATTCTTTTATTTATTTCTCTTTATATTTCCACCTTTATTTATTCTTTCTTTATTTCTCTTTTTATATCCACATTTATTTATACTTTTATATATTTTATCTATTTATTTCCACCTTTTTTAAATTAATTTCTTCATTGTTTTCCTTACTTATTTATTCTTTTATTTCTTTAAATTTCCACATTTATTTATTCCTTTGTGTATTTATCTTTATATTTCCACATTTATTTCCTTACTTATTTATTTTTTATTTCTTTCTTTGTACATTTCCACCCTTATTTATTCTTTTATTTCTATTTCTATTTCTATTTCCACCTTTATTTATTCTCTTATTTATTTCTCTTTATATTTACACATTTGTTTTATTATTGTTTTACAGATTTATTCTTTTTTTTTAATGTCACTCCTATGACTCCATACTTTGTTGACCAGTAAAGAACAATGCTTATAAAGGTGGGTTAGGGTTAGAAAGTGGGTTTAAAAGTCACCCCTGTCTTATAGACCGAACCATAGACATATATACTGTATATGTATATTATGTATATAGACTAAACATCTACAGGTGGTTCAAACAAAACTACTCCTGTGTGGTTTTGAAGCTGCAGTGATCTGATTGGTTCGCCCCCGCACGTGGTGGGCGGGGTTTATTTTGGTTCTGCAGGCACTACTCGTCCACTGTGAAGATAGAGACAGAAACAGAGAGACAGTATGGACTCATGGACTCAGGCTGCTGCTGGGGACGCACACAGAGAGGCAACTTGTAACTGAGGTGGAGAGAGAGCAGCTCTGACAGCAGCAGAACGCTCTCAGTGATACTAAACAGAGTCCAGACGTATTTTAATATCCACAGACTTCCCGCCACGTCGTGACTCTGTTTTGACTCGGTCAGTCTCCTTTAATGACGTCAGTGGACAGGTGTGCGCTGACAGGTTAATTGATAGCTCTGTTTAAATGAGCTCACTTTGAAAGTTGGTGATATTAGTTGATGTTAAAAATGGAGCAGGAATATAGTTTAACGTCGTCGTCTTCGTCCGGGTCCAGCACCTTGTCCTTGGGAGAAGACATGACGTCTTCTGCTCTGGACACCAGAGTCTCTGGCGATGGACATGATGGACACAACTCTGACTGTGGAAGTGTCAACGAAGAAGAAGTAGAGGAGGACAAGGAGACACCGAGGGATGACGACAGTGAAGACGAAGACGAAAAGGTAAACACCCGGACTCTAGCCTCAGATATAGTGTGTTAATGTTAAATACAACACACACATACACACACACACACACACGCAGAGTGGTGGTTAAAGAGAGTGCCAGTAATCCCTTTTTAATCCCATTAACCCTTTAAAAACAGTAATAAAGTTCATTAATTGAACTCCTACTGTCAACAAGCATCAGCTCAGTGTTTAGTTGCAGCTCACAGTCTAAAGTAGAATTCATGCTGTGAGCTTCTTTGGACTTCATGCTCTCCATTTACAGTTCACAGGTCCTATTCATCATGTAGTCCTTCAGGACAGGATGTCAACCTGTCAGTCCTGAGGTCATTCAGGCAACTCTAGTGGATGTTTGTCCATATGGATACCGCTTATATGTGTTTTGAGCCCCAATTTGTGCCTCTCATGTTTTACAATTACTGAATGTATTTCATTAGACTAGAATTAGAATTAGAAGTTTTTTTCAACCTGTTTCCAAAGTTGCACCTCTTTTACGTGTGTATGTTGATGCTCGATTTGTACATGAACAAACATCATTTAATCACGATTAATCGTAAATTAATCGCACATTTTTTATTGTTTCGAAATGTACCTTAAAGGGAGATTTGTCAAGTATTTAATCCTCTTATCAACATGGGAGTGGACAAATATGCTGGCTTTATGCAAATGTATATATATATTTATTATCGGAAATCAATTAACAACACAAAACAATGACAGATATTGTCCAGAAACCCTCACAGGTACTGCATTTAGCATAAAACAATATGCTCAAATCATTACATGGCGGACTGCAGCCCAACAGGCAACAACAGCTGTCAGTGTGTCAGTGTGCTGACTTGACTATGACCTGCTCCAAACTGCATGTGATTATGTAATATATATTTAAGTGGGCATGTCTGTAAAGGGGAGACTCGTGGGTACCCATAGAACCCATTTACATTCAAATATCTGGAGGTCAGAGGTCAAGGGACCCCTTTGAAAATGGCCATGCCAGGTTTTCCCCACCAAAATTTAGCGTAAGTTTGCAGCGTTATTTATATATGTAATATAATATTTTTTCCACCCCATTTATATCAAACCCAACAGAATTCAATAGCACCACAAACCGCAGCCTTTCTAAAAAATTAAAAAGAAATAAATAAAAGCGGTGTTATTAAACAACCTTCTATGTTTTTCAATGATGGACAGGTTATTAATTCTTCCTAAACTCGGATGTTTAGCCCTTTGACTGGAATGTAGTGGTAATGGCACAAACACGAGAGGCACAAACTGGGGGCACTCTTATCTTGCAGTTATTGTAGTGTTTACTCAGGAAACAGATGGGGAAAATGAGGAAGACAAAATTGTGTCTCTCAGCCTTTTTAATTTAGGCAACACTTTACTTGGATGCTGCTGCAGACTGGTTTGACTGGCTCAGATGAGCACAATGTAGCCTGATGCGTGTTAAGGTGTGCTGAGAGTTACCTGACCTATAAACCTATTTCCAAATCATAATATCATGCAACATGGCTCCAGGCTGTAGTTGTGTGTGTGGCTGTCTTGTTATTCATTATAAAAGCCAATATAAGCAATGGGCGGAATACAGAAGATTGTGCAACATCATCCGTGTATTATTCCACACTGTTTCCCCTCATATGTTTTTGGATTTAATGTCCCAAAGCATTACAGTGATAGGTTGCTAATCTCTACTTTTTGGCATGACACACGCCCTCGTCATCAAAGTCATTACAAGTCAATCAAAATAATTGCTTTGTTATGTCAGGTAAAATTGCACCGACCTGCATACATGACCCACATTGCATTTCCTGTTAGGATACTACACCAAACATTCCATAGTTTCTTCACACTACGACTGTTAAATCAGTACCTGTAAGCGTATCAGACTCTCCAGCATGCACCCACATCCCCTGGAACTTCCCCCCCTAGGTGGTGTCATGTTTGCTAACACTGGTGCTTCACTGATTTGGTTTGGCTGAATAACAGTTTAGTCCATTAGCTTAATAGAGCTGAGATGTCACAGACCACGGGCAAGGACTAATACTGGTCTCTTATTTCATTCTCTATCTAAATATACTGTATGTTTGACTGAAATACAAAGTGTTTTCTTCTTTTTGGACAGCAAATGCAATACGATTTCCCAAAAATAGTTTTACTAAAATGAAACCAAATTTAAAGGTAGAGTTCTTTCCTGTGTAGGAGAACTACGGTGGCCAACGTGAAAGCGTGAATTACCCTATCTAGAGATGTTGTAGAGTAGCGTGGCGTAGGTCATTTGGAGCAGAGCTAGTGCATAGAGTGTTTGTGTGTGTGTGTGTGTACGTGGGAAGTGAGTGGTGAAGAGAGAGAGGGAGAACGGTGGCAAATGTTTGTGATGGTGGGAGAAAACCAGTGAGCTAGTGGAGCAGAAGACAGAGTTAGTTTAGCTTTAAGAATATCTAGTGAATTGTCAGTGGAAGTTTCAGTTTGTGCAGAAATAAATGCTGCAGCTCCTCAAGACCAACAGAGGTTTCCAGCGTCTTGTTTCGCAGCGGCTGAGTGGAGTGTCGGGGGTTAACTCTGGAGAGAGTAACGTTAAGGACTCCTGCTGAGCGGAGTGTCGGGGGTTAACTCTGGAGAGAGTAATGTTATCGGCTCCGGCCCAAGCAGGAAAAGTCAACACATTGTTTGGTTTGTCCATTCTGGGCTACTGTAGAAACATGGCGGACTCAGTGAAGAGGACCCGCTCCCTCTGTAGATATAAACTGCTCATTCTAAGCTAACGAAAACACAACCATTCTTATTTTCAGGTGATTATACTCTAATATTATGAATTATTAATATTATATTCCATTTCTGCCAATAGATCCCCCTAACTGTTTCACATTGCTCCTTTTAAACCGACTTCAAAAGAGCCAGAGCAGCATGTATTGGATGAACCTCATGCCCTTTTCTCCTGATCCCTTTTGAAATGTCAGTTTGGAGTTCATTTAAAACCAGTGACCTCCCTGATGCTGGCCACAGAAGAGAAACTGTAACTTGACCTGTTATACTACACTAAATACTGGCGTCACGTCACTGGCCCAAACGCCACAAAGTAGGTAAACTGAGCTACCAGTGAAGAGCAGCCTTCCAGTGGTATTACTACAGGGATAATCAGGGAACCCCGACCTTTGACCTATGTCTTGCTGCCGAGTTAAAGAAAGAAAGTCTTCTGAGAACTCGCATGACGTCTCCTTTCCAGACTTAGCCTCATGGAGTGAGATACTACAGTGGTGCTTCATGGAGTTTACCATCATGTTTATTCAACCTGCTCTCCTACAGAATGACGTTCCCATACAACTAAACTGCATTCTCAGTTACGTCTTCCGGATTACAGTTTTAAACTGTTTTAAACACGTGGTTAACGTTTTAAATTGAAACAAAACAAAACAAAAATTAATTAAAACTACTTGTTTACATTTAGGCAACACAACTACTTGGTTAGGATTAGTAAAAACATCATGGGTTTAGATTAAAATGACTGTTTATTACGTTGTTAAACTATAGATGTAAATTAAAACAAGTGAATTTTGACACGAACAGCGCAGTCCTGAGTGAAAGTCCTGTGTTTGTTTGACCCATCCACCTCCCCGACCTCTATGTGGACTTCCACGGACTGTCATTAGAAATGTATTTGTGATATGTCAGAAACAAGCGTAATCTGCGTCAAAATAAGTTTCCTTCTAAAAGTAATTCACAATGCAGTTCCATTGTATGATAAGGTCATTTTTTGGAGACAGGCCTCGTTTATTTGGTCCCTATCTTTACAAAATCTCAAGTGTGGTTGCATCTTTTGTCCATCTCAGACATCTAAATCAGTCCAGTGTTGTGGGCAGTGACAGAGAACATTACAGTATCTACTGTCAAAATGAGATTATCCCACGCATAATCCTTTCATACATGCACAAGATAAAATAACAGCAATAGATTAAAATAGGAAGCATACACTGCAGATTTATAAACAGATTTTAGCCAAAAGACACCAGATGTGAACTGCTACTGTTGATTGTGGAGCATTGCAAGTTTGAGATTAGTGTCCGTAGTAGTTCAATATCTTTTTCTCGTTTATTATTGGATTATTATTAATGTTGGTTATTCCACATTTGGACTGTTGTTTGGACAAAACAAGCAATTAGAAGATGCCCACTTGGGCTTAAAGTGGCAGTAGGCAGTATATTTTTGGCATCATTGGGCAAAAATCCCATAATAACCTTTCAGCATTTCAAGTGTTCTGAGAGAAAACTAGACGTCTGCTCCTCCTCATGGCTCTGTTTTCTGGCTTTAAACAATCTAGCCAGTGACGGGAGACTTTAGCCAATCACAGGTCATTTCAGAGAGAGACAGTGTTCCTATTGGCTGTGCTCCGGCTGGTGGGCATACTGTAGATTTTTTGTTCACATACTACATGCTACATTTTGGCCAAATCGGTAAGTACTACTAGTATAGTATGAGGTTGTTCTACTAGTATAGTATGAGGTTGTTCTACTAGTATAGTATGAGGTTGTTCTACTAGTATAGTATGAGGTTGTTCTACTAGTATAGTATGACGTTGTTCTACTAGTATAGTATGAGGTTGTTCTACTAGTATAGTATGAGGTTGTTCTACTAGTATAGTATAGAGGTTGTTCTACTAGTATAGTATGACGTTGTTCTACTAGTATAGTATGACGTTGTTCTACTAGTATAGTATGAGGTTTCAGATATAGCCTGTGTCTGCTGTGGATGCACCATCTCCCGGAAGTGTAGTTCCAACATAGACACACCATCAGAAAAAAAAAGGCCAAGCAGAGGATGGTCCTCCTGCACCAGCTCAGGCAGTGAAACCTGCCTCAGGCGAAACTGCTGATCCAGTTCTACACTGTAATTATCCAGTGTGTTATCTGCACATGAATTAGTGTGTGGTTTGGCTTAGCCACCATACAGGACAGGAACAGACTACATCTGACAGTTAGGACTGAAGAGAAAAACATTGGTGCCAGCCTGCTCTCAATCCAGGACTTCTACACCTCGAGAGTCAAGAAAACAGACTGGTAACATCACTGCAGACCCTTCACACAACTTTCTACGCCTCCATAGTCAGGAAACAGACTAGTAACATCACTGCAGACCCTTCACACAACCTTCTACACCTCCACAGTCAGGAAACAGACTAGTAACATCACTGCAGACCCTTCACACAACATGTCCCAGCTTCTCCCCTCTGTAAGACCCTACAGAGCTCTGTACGCCAAAATAACCAAACAGGCCGTCACTCTGATGAACAGTTAAAGGGATAGTTTGGGTTTTTTGAAGTGGGGTTGTATGAGGTTCTGATCCATAGTCAGTGTATTACTACAGTAGATGGAGGTTAAAGGGATAGTTATGGTGTTTTTGTATTACCAGATGGCAGTTGGAACGCCCCCAGTCTGGAGAAGTATACAGGAGTTACAGGAGGTGACATCTTGTTTTGTCTGACCAATAGTCCAAACCCCAAATATATTCATTTTATAAACATGGGAAACTACAGCAAAGAGACCAGCAAATATTCACATTGGAGTAGCTGAAAGCAACCGAATTGACAATTTTGCTTAAAAAATGGCTGAAAACAATGAATTATCAATCGACTAATCGATAAATCAATGCTGCTCTAGTTTATAGACTAAGCAATTAATTGATTAATTAAGAAAATAATCGGCAGATTAATCAAAAAATGTAGTGAAAAGTCTGATAGCAACTTCCGAAGACCAGAGAATATTTGGCATTTTTGACTGAAACAATTAATTGATTATCAAAATAGTTTAGAGATTCATTTTCTTTCAATTGATTTTTAATCAACTATTTCTAGTCTGTTTATTTAAAGCTGAGTTTACCATAGAGGGATTTAATCTAAATACTTTAATAGGAATTTTGGTATAAAGCCACATAAGCTTCACAAAAGAAACACTGTCTCTCTTCATACACATGTTTGAACATGACTCGAGGCTTTATTCCGTGCTTTTGCTTCACATACAGTAGGACTATTACATAGTTGTAGATTTCAGATAACACTTATGTTTAACACACAGTGAGTCTGCCACACTGCTTGCCAAGCTACACAATACTTCCTTATATTACTTGTCTATAAATGTCCGGCTGTTTTTATACCCCCCCCCATAATCATAAATCCTCTGTTCCCATACTTTCTCATCTCTACCTCTCATGCTGTAATAGCAGAGTATGGTGTTGTGTTTAATCCCACATTTCCTCTTTGGTTTTCTTGCATTTATATTTGCTGCTGCAACAACAGAGGATCAGGATCATGTTTTGTTCAGCCTTAAATGTTATTACCTTCAGCAGTGTGTGATATCTCCAAACAGTATTCCCACCATGGTATGAAAAGTCATAACAACATGACGTGGGCAGCAGGAGATCTGAGAACATCTTGCAACAACAGTGATTATTCCTTTTCTTCCCACATGTCAGGTGTACTCTCTCAGCCTTGCAGATGTTTGTGTAGTACAGTAGCTACTTGATTATCTTCAGTACACAGAGTGAGCACCAACATAAACTGAATGGCTTCCTGTGGTGGGGGTGAGATGGAAAATGCAGTGTGTCATGCACAGCCATGCCACCCAAGAACACAGTTATACTGCCAACGCAAACAACGCAAACAAACTAACTGAATGATGAAGCGGTAGACCAGCAAACACTGTGTTCTGCAGGGTCAAATTACTGTTTTTGTGAATGTAGTCTGGTGGCTTTGAAGAGAGCCATCAGACAGGCGCTTTACCTCGTAACACGGAAAAGAACTCAGATGAACCCGCTCTTGAAGCGGCTATACCCGATATTTTTACAAGAACGATGTACCCAACATGAAAATGTTGTGAAAGGGGTCGCTCGTAGTGATGAACCTACAGAGAATTATCACCTGAATCTGCCGCTCCCCTCGGCTTTACTGAGCCTTATAGTGATAATTAGTTGTCCAGCCCGCAACTTTCCTGTTTTGGTTCAGTCTCACCTCTCTCATAGAATCATTTTCAGCAGGCAGCTGATTTCAGTGAAACAGCTCATTCAGATATATTGTACCATTTAAAGAGGTTTATTTGCTTCTAACCCTCTTTTCTTATCCTTTACTTCCTTGACAATGAATTTATTACACTGACTTTACATCCATTCATCTTTATATCCGTCACCCAACAGGCAGCTCTTAACAACTGATAGATCCAACCCCATGTTTACCCATCTGTGTGTATCACACTGAATGATGAGCTGTATGGAGCTGTTAAATCATTTACTGCACCGGCCAAATAACAGATGACTTCCCTAAAAGCAGGATCAACAACATTAGAGGCTGTAAAAAATACATCCAGAGATAAAAGAGAAACAGAAAATGTATTTACTAAAATAAAATATCTTTCTCTGCGCTTCTTTGTTGACCAGTTCAGGTTGAACAGACGGACACATCTCTGCACTGAGAGGTGAGGTTTGTTAAAACCAAGTGTGACTATTGGCACCAACGGGAGGATTAAAAGAACTAGAAGGCTTTAGATGCTCTGTTTAGTTTATCAGGACACTCATTTATTTCATGAAAGACATGTTCATTTGGTTATCATCTGGCTATGTTTAGTCTTCGATGATGAGGAAGAATTGTTTGTTTAAAAATGTGTTTATGATGGATAAAGACAAATAGTTTTCCTGACAGAAATGGAGGCGAACAGAAGTCGTTTTAGAGATATACACTTTACAGTACCACCATAACCTGTTTTTAACAGTGATGAACACATTTGGTGCTCATTCTTTCTGTGTACAGTGAAGCTGTTGAGCAACAGAAAGTTAATCCCCGTACATTCTCTGCTTTTAGCTCAAGAAATGTGATAATTTGCTGCTTTTCAGCCTTTTATATCGTTGTAAAGTAAGTATTTGGTACTGTTGAAGAAGCAATTTAAAGATGTCACCTTGCTTTCTGGGAATTTGTTATGGTCATTTTAGACATATTAGAGACCAAACAATTGATTGATGGATTTGAAAAAAAAAAAGGGTTATTATGAATCGATAATGAAAATAGTCGTAGTTGCAGCCCTAGTGCCTCAGTCTACGGATTTAACTCCCACCACCTGTCCACCTACAAAGGCTGCGTAGAGAAAGCAGCACATAGAAGAGAAGCAGCTTCAATCACGGTAGATACGTGAACAAAACAGAAGAAAATAGACTTGATGCATTCAAATGAAAATACACTTACACTAGTGAAAGGCCAGCTGTTATGAGGCCTGTGTAGACATCTGGATTTATTAGTCAATAATGGCACCTCCTCATTATAGACTGATGTGAGATCACCACAGATAACTGGAAAGAGTCACACCACCAAACTTCAGAATGTGTTTTTGTTTGAATGAATCTGGCAGTTATACAGGAAGGGATGCAAAAGTTGCATTGTGGGAAGTGTAGGATCCAGAGTATTTAGGGCATAACCCATACTAGGGGCTAAAATTCAGGATATGTCGGCCTCTGTTTCTTTAATTTTGACCATTTCCTTTTTTACATCCCCCAACTACTGTATATGGAAGTGCAATAGTAAATCACTTGAGTATCAGCTTTAGGGTCAGATGTGACCACTGATCTTGTGTTTGTTCATCTTATGTAATGGATTGACCAGTAACACTTTACACACATACTATTTTGGGCTATGCCAGACTCAGACTCATTCATTAATTTTATTGATATATTGATCAAGTCAGTCCCCGTTTTAGACTGTAATAAAATAAAAATATTGAAACTGAAAGGATTCTTATTATTATTCTTTTTCTTCTCTCAAATGAATCGCCTTTTTGAGGCCTTTTCCGTACTCAAAAAGTTGTTAAACTTGGCACACTTATCAGCACATTAGCCCCGCCCCCTTTCATAACTCATGAACCGTTTGTCGTAGACTCTTGTGGGAGGGGTCATATCACTCAGCAGAGAGTTCCTGTTTCAATGGTATGGTTTTACCTGCCTACACATTAGCCCCGCCCCCTTTCATAACTTGTGAACCATTTGTCGTAGAGTCTTGTGGCAGGCGTCATTGCACTCGCGAG
>CAKALG010038930.1:0-11567 GCA_916700815.1 Helicolenus hilgendorfi
TGGGGGGCAGAGTGTAGGGAAAGAAGGAAATCATGAATGAGAAGAGGTTGAATGAGAGAGAAACTAGCAGGTTTGAACCAACATTAAATACCAGCCAAGTGCAGTTAATTTTTGACTTTGGCTGCTGGGTTTGTCTACCCTTTCAGACACCTTGGCAGACACGATCTAGATGGTGTTCAGAGGTATTCCAAAACAATTGTCTTGTAAACTATGAAAAGTGTGTTGATTTTTTTTGAATAACTTGTAACAAACCTTGAAACCCACCTGTTTATTTCAAAGAGTGACATTTAGACAGACAGGTGAGAGACGGGCCTCAGGTGGATAGGTTGGTCGGAGATTTCTCAAACCGGCAGGCACTGAGAATTAAACAGACAGCCGGTAACCTCGGCCAACTGGGGCTATCCATGTCCCTCAAGTGTCTTCACGGCAAAGCATGACCACGCATTGGATTTCTTTGTGAAGAGAATTGTGATCGATCAATTCCAATTTAGCATTTTAAAGCTTTCTGGAAAACCAGACTGAATCACAGTTATTCAGAGTAGGGGTCTGGATGGAGAGAGAGACGGCATGAAGGTGATAACAGCCTGGTTCTGATGTGACATGTGACGATAAACTTGTTGTGAGATCCGTCTACATTGGTACAGACGTTCGTCTTGGGGATATAGGGAGTCATTTTGCAATATGCTTTCATTAAAGGATTACTGAGGTATTATTCAACATGGACCCTATTTTCCCATGTTTTTGTGTCTAAGTGACTAATGGGGACAACACTTTTTGAAACTGGTACTGTGTTGAGGGAGAATGCTGCAACCACCAGCCACCAACCAAGTTGTGATGTAATCATTTGGGGCAACCTGGTACCGTCAGTTTACGTCCACTAAAACGGCGTGTTCTTTTGCCACTGACGGGCTGAAATTGTTATTAGAAGTGTCTGACAACATTGTGGAACGGACCCTACAGAGAAATAAAACATTTAAACGGGTAAACAAAAACATTCTTTACCTTTCACTTAATCCAGTCTGATTGTTAGTGTGTGTGTGTCTCGCTCGGAAAAGTCTCGTTTTGAAACCTTGCGTCGCATCCACATTGTCAAAATCAGCTAAATATTCAGCCATGACATTGAACATAACACTAAGCTACGCTTTCTGTACTCCAACAAAACAAACTCTGACAACACCGGTGTCCCATGGCAACTCATCTCTCCACTTTCACTCACGTTTCCACCATTGTCTCTTTCAACAACAAGTCACATGACACAATGACAAACAGAAAGCAAAAGGTAAGAAAAAGGCTTAATTTCTCTGTATTTTTATGTACTTTTCATAATGTTGTCAGACACTTCTAATAACAATCTGAGCCTGTCAGTGGCGAAAACAAGCCCCTTTAGTGAACGTAAAATGACGGTACCAGGTTGCCCCAAAAGATTACATTACAGCTCATTTAGCAGCTGGCTCTGCAGCGTTCTCCCTAAATACTGGACCTGTGTTAGTCACTTACACACAAAAACATGGGAAAATAGGGTCCAGGTTGAAAAATACCAAAGTTATCCTTCAAAAGAAGGTACAAACGTGTGTGTAATATGTGGCAACGTGTGTCACATAATTTGCTGTATGGGGAATACTGATTAATGTGTGGTTTGATCTCGTCTGGTGAGAGTAACCTTAGAACAGGATGAAAAATGAACTTTTGTTCACTCAACACAGCCACAGGTGAATACAAAAGAGTTTCCCAGCCTACAGCTAGTGCGAGCTTTAGAAAAGGGATGATGGTTGGTTTTCTGCCAAATTGGCTGTTGGAGCAGACAGCTGAGCAGACAAAGACCAGCATGTCGTTGGTGGTTGTATCACACCTTGCCTCAGACAGTCGAGCGCCCATGTGAAAATGGGGTATAAATTCTGCACCGTTGCTATAATTTCTTTGTTGCTTTTACATAACCCTACGCCTAATACACATGGTTTAGTTCATAGGGAAGATCATGTTGAACCTAAATGTGTACATAGATCTAGATCCACACCAAAAAGTAATTCCTTGTAGAGCTGCAACGATTAATTGATTAGTTGTCAACTATTTTGATAATCAATTTACTAGTTTGAGTTTTTTAAAGAAGAAAAAAGTAAAATTTCTCTGCTCAGCTTCTTAAATGTGAATATTTTCTGGTTTCTTTACTCCTCTATGACAGTAAACTGATTATCTTTGAGTTGTGGACAAAACAAGGGATGTCATCTTGAGTTTTGGGAAACACTGATTGACATGTTTCACCATTTTCTGACATTTTATAGACCAAACTACCAATTGATTAATCAAGAAAATAATGGACGATAATGGGTAATGAATGTAATTGTTAGTTGCAGCCCCTAATTCCTTGTTGTTTGGCCTACAACATGGCCAATTTTTCCACCAAATTTTTATTGAGTTTTTGAGATATCTTGCTAATATATACAGACAAACATAAAACCACTATTTAAAACATAACCTCCTTGGTTGGGGCAATGAGAGGTTTCACTTCTTCTCATTTAAAGGGGACATATCATACTCATTTCCAGGTTCATACTGCCTTTTAAAAAAAACGATTCATTTGGGGGGCATTTTAATACTGCTTAGATTGTGGGTTTAACATAGTGTCCTAAACTGGCACAGCCATGGTCACCATAGAAACCACTGGCCTTGAAACCGCTCTCAGCCATTCGCTGCTGGAAGTGACAGTGATAGGCAGCGGCCTCGCTTAATCATGATTGAGATAGAGAAAGTCGGAAGGTCACTAGTTGTCCACAGCCCTCCCCTCTTTAACAAGCATCTATATCAGTATATTTACATAGCCTTGATATGACAGACTTTAATATCGCTGTCTTTGTGTAGCAGTTCTTCGTGTTTGTGTAACCCTCTTATTATTTATCTTCTTAAAGGGCAGCTGCAATGTTTACTGTCCGTCAGAGAGAGAGAGAGAGAGAGAGAGAGAGGAGCACAAGTTGTCACTGTTTTTGTCTGTGCTTTTTAGGTTGTATTTTTACAACCACCTTTTACACCACCTTTCCTTCTGTATTAAGGCTGATTTATAATATGCAGAGCCTACGCCATAGCCCACACAAGTGGCCTATGCCGTTGTGAGCATTTATGGTGGAACGCTGGTGTGTCTGCGTCGCTCTGCAAATATATCGCCAAAACGCCAGTTGGCTTTGGGGTTTCTTCCTCCCACCGGGGATCCCCGCGGAGAACGTACTTGTTCTTCAAGTTCATCCATCTCTTTGTACGTTTTGTGCCGTCCACACCGATGTTTCCTGATCTCTTTCTAGGAATTTTGCTACCATCTGACCGTCTTTGTAGTGTGGCGAAGAAAAGTCGTACTAATGTACATATTTACGGACTTCTTCAGTTAACGTCTCTTCGATTTGATTAATGCTTGTTCGGGTTTGTTCACAGAGGAGCAGCTTGAACTGCGTAGGAGGAAATGTGATGCTACCAAGCGGAACAATCACACTTGTTGCGGTCTGAGTCGCTGCGGCGTGTATTTTTGGGGGTGTGCACGTCAGGCTTCAGCGTAGGGTACCCGTGATTCAACGCAGAAGTATAACTCTCGCTTTAGCTGGTGTTACTGGAAACCTATTAAACATGAGATACACACAGTTTGACCTGTTCACCAGACTGAAATACCTGCTCAAATGTTATTGTTTTGTGTATTTATGGCTGCAGTAATAGTCAGATTTCAAGTAAGCACACAAGTGTACATTCTTAGCTTCCATGGCACAGCGAGCAGTATCCACATGCTCTACGTGAAATGGTTTTGCATGTAATGACCTAACTCTAAACATAGGCTTGAGAATGTGGAGGTGTGGAGTTCTTTTGTGACTGTAAATGGTCACGTAATGGGAGACCATTACCTTGGCCTTGTTTACGTTACACCCCAGTGGTTTGATGAGAGCATGTTGCGCTCTCCTACCCGCAGGCTGGCCGCTAATATTATTCTGCAGTTTGATGTTTTTACCACCACTTAGGACTTCTGGATGACAGATATTGTTCTGTGGTTGTGTGTTGATGCCATTCAGTTCGTAAACTTTTTCACCCTGGGAACCAAGATTGTTAAATTGAGCATCATTGAGACTTAATGCTTAAAAGCAGATGTTGGGGCCTTGTAATTATTAATGTCTTCCAGCTCGCCTTTGCCACATCCCAGGCTACTGGGATAATACCGGTCCATGTAATGTCTCCAGGGTCTCATCTCTTAAACTGTGTCAAGACCCCAAAATAATTACAGCCTCATCTCTTGTGGGTTCTCCTTATGGCGAAAGAGGCAGTATGTTTTAATGAAACAAGCTTCTGGGGTTGGAGATTATAAATTATTGGTTGTGTCTGAGACTGTAAATGTTGCAGAATACCTACAGCAGCTCAGATCATAAACTCAGTGACAAGATAAGGTTCGAAAACAGATTCCTGTCACCCACATTCTACAAAGTCACATTCTACAGGTGACCATACAGGCTGTCGCTGATAACATGGAGGACTTTGTGAACAGATTGAAGATGGAATCACCATTAAGGGTGCATGCTACACATACAGACTGATTCAGTAATGCTTTAACATATTTAAGGTATTTTTTCAGTGCATATTTAGAATGTGAGTTTAATAGTATATATTCTTCAGCAGTGGTGCAAGTTCACATTACACTGTGCACCAGCTTTGATCGAAGCGATAATGAGTAATGACCAGTGCCTGCTAGTTCTCCTCACAAATGTGTTGCTTCCAAGAATTTGTTTTGGGGGGGGAGGAAGGGGTCACATGTCAATGAGAGAGAGAAACAGTTTACTGCTCCCCCCTGAGAAAAGAAGTCTGGGAACAGCAACCCATAAACAACAGTCAGTTATTTACGTTGGTCTCTCCCATAATTGTCCTCCTTATCTACACAAGTCATAGTTACACATTTTAGCAATTGTAAATTGTTTTTATGCTGATTTATTTATTTTTTTTCCACATGATTAATTTTGTATTTAAACAAAATATTTTTGGACTGGCATCAACACTGGACATCAAGCACACAAAGTTAATATCTACATTGCTGCAGTATTTTAAATAATATATATTTAAGGATATTTAAGGATTGCCCCGGGCAGTAAAGTGCCACATTAGGCTAGTAAATCTAGCAAATCACTTGCCCGATCAGGCAAGTGGTAAAAAAAATTAATTAAACACATTGTTTTTTCCAGAGCTGATGATGGAAGTAGCTAGGAAGTGAGCCATCTTGCTTCATTCGAATGGGCACTCGCGAAAAAATGGCAGCGGGAAAGACAAAGTTTATGAGCTGAAGCGCAAGCGAGCATTTCAATGCTCCTGGAAACATGAGTTTAGTTGTGTGGCGTTAGTTGGAGTTTCGCCCACATCCTCTAGTTTGCCGCGTTCCATTTACCTAAATAAAGGTTATTTATTGTTATTTGATAATCGCTAATAAATATAACGATCTGTAGTGGGCCAAGTCAAAATTTTCTTTGAGCAAATAGATTTCTGACCCACTTATTCGGCAAATGAAAAAAAAAAACATTAAACCTGCGTAAGCTCACTTTATCAGAAGAAAATGAAAGTCTGTAGTCTTCAAATACTCTTCTGAACGGACAGCGAGATCAGCAGTCGTTAATGAACTGTGACCTTGGTTTACTCTCAGAGCAGCATGTCATGTAGGAAAGTGGAACAGGCAGGTCGGGAATTAACTGCTAGTGAATTAAGTTGACATTGAAAGCTGTTTAGTCTTGCTTCCATGCAGCATAGCTTGTCTCAATGTACTGTTGTATTTGTTTGATGTGTCCAGTAATTGAGAAGTATCACGCTTGTGGTGTTTGTGAAAGAGTCACTTCTACTTCTTTCACTAGTGGCCTGTGTAACTTACACTATCAGGGTCATGGGGGGGATTTCCATGGACACTAAGTAAGCACATTATCAAGATACTTTTAAAAAGCCTCTGTTAAATGGCATATACGTGTGTGTGTTTGTGTGTGTGTGTGTAGTGCCATTACTGCTGCTACCAAAGCATAAAACGGTAGCTGCTGGACTGCTATACTGTGGGGTTGTACAACCTGTATAATTTCTGTTTGAATATTGCGATAACTCAGATTGCTCATGTAAACACCTTAATCAGATTATGTTAATCGCAAAGGGCGTCAGTAAGCAGAATTTATTTAGTGAAGCTGACTTACTTATCTATATATTGAGTTACTCATGGTATGTATACTGCTTAGTCAGATTTTTTGTGTGCATGGGCGGTGTGTTAAGAAAAGTATTGTCACTATGGCCACAAGCAAACATAAGTCGTAGAGGCTTTGTTGAGGTGTTATCTTGTAAATTCATCAGTTGATTATAAACACCAGAAAAACGGAGTTTCCTCCCCAAAGTTTAAATATCCTTTAAGCTACTTTACCTTAGGTGATGTCATGATACCAGAAATTTAGTAGTCGATACCAATACCAGTGAAATTCCATGATTCTTGATACCAACTCGATACCACAGTAAAAAGCAAAAGTAAAACAGTAAATTTCAAGTACTTCAACATCCACTCCTTTAACACTGTTTGCATACTGTTTTTTGTTATGAAGTTAAACAGGTCTTAATTCCCTCTCTATTATCTATTTCATATTGTTGTGAAAAGATCTCCTTCAAACAACTGGATCAAGTTTCTCGCCAAAAACTACATTTTACAAGATTACATTTGAACACATTGTGATGATGTTATAATTTTCCTTTGCCAAATACAAGAGCCTGAAGGCATCATAAAGTAAATCAAATGCACCTCCCATGTTGAAATTGGCAGGAAAAGAGCTAGTTCACGTAAGCTGTTAGCAGCCGGTAAGCAGCACAGTCTTGCCGATTTCAACACGGAGTTGTTGTCCACAATGTAGCATTATCAGGGAAAAAATAAGGTGCATCCCCTGGTTGCGTTGATAGTGAATTTACTACATTCCAAACACATTTTCTATCATCCCCGGGATGACGGGATGCCGTTAGTCTCGAGTCCTAACAGTACATATGGTCCAAGCCGTACTGTAGAAAAACAAGTACTGTGTCGTTTTCAGAATTTTGGCATTGACTTCGTACTGAAGTATTGGTTCTTGTGACATCCCTACTTTACCATCCCCTTTATATTAAAGTTTCATTAAGTGATATTTTTGACATAAACAAGACGAGGGTTGCATACACCGCAGATCCCACTGAGAATCAACGCCCTAATTAATATCTTGATGCTGCTTTCAGATGCTTCCAGCTCACTGATGTGGTTATCTTACCCAGCAAAATAAAACTGCGTTATTGAAAATTGTAGGCAGCCACTTGCAAAACAGGAACTCACACAAGCCAACTATTGAAAGACAAACATTTAAAAAGCCCAAAAGACCTCGGTATACACAACCGGGATGTCCATTTTGTGTTGTTTACCTAGGTAGCCAGAGCAAATGAAAAAGGTACTGCAAGTTCATTTTGGAGTCTTTTTAATATTCATTTTATGTGGTAATTGACAGGTGAACATGCTAGTCTGATGTCTGTTGATCATAGACGGTGATAAATATAGGAGAGGATATCAGGTCAAGTCAGGCTTGAAGGGGTTAAGTGGTATCAGCAAACCTGGTGATGCTGGGAAAGGGTTAACGCCAATGCAGCTATGAGCAGGACAGGGCTACTTCCTTTTAAGGGCTTAAGTCTTCTGGAGAGAGAATAGAGGGGGAGAGGGAGAGGAGAGAGAGGGGGTGAGATACTGGGAAAGGGACAGAGTCAGATATGGGACAAGTGGAGAGAGAGAATGAGACACAGTTTTTGTGGGAGGGTAAGGGCACAGTTAGATAATGGGAAAGGTAAAGAGAGTGAGAATGGAGTTGCATGGTGGGAAACAGAAACAGTGCAGAGCGTGAGAACAATGGTAAAAGCTTGATGACATCGAAAGAGAAAGGTATAGGCTGCGAGAGTTGACGAGAGTAACTGCTTTCTTGGCGAGGACGAAGAGAAAGAATGAGACGGGATAAACCAGAGAACAGAAAGACGCACAATGGTTACAGCAAACAAGAGCTCAAACGTTAGAATAAGACGAAAGACTGCCAGAGCAACACAAAGAGGAGTAAGAGAAAAAAAAAGTTTTTGTTTAGGAAAAGCATTGTTTGACGGGGAAAGGCAGCATGATGAAAAAGTCAGAACAGCGAAGAAAGCTATTATTTGAGTCATCTAGTGGACCCCAGCTGCACATCTGTCACGGAGGGAACCCCAAGTGTGTCTTTGTGTGTCTGTGTTTTATACATAGACTGTGTAGATAAAGATAGACGACATGACCCAGCTACCCAATAGGGTCGCGTCTAAAAAGATAACCCCCAAGTTGCGAAACTGCCGTGAGATTGTGAAGGTTAGGCATTGTCCTTGAATGCTTGAGGTTAGGTCGTTGGGCAGCGAGTCTCGCACGATTTTTCACTTTAACTTTCCATAACCTTCACGAGTCTGTGTAATAGAGCATATGTCAATTTGATCAAAATGTAGTTATAGAGATATTATGGTTAGTTGTTATGTATTTCTAGCCAAACAGCTACCATGATGCTACTATAACAGCTAGGTGGCTCGCGCTAGCAAGCTGTGGCTGAACTCGGCTTGTGATTGGCTCGGGTGGATGTGTGGGCGAGACCTCAATGCCCCGATCAGTACTGTGCAGACTCTGGCTCCAAATGACGTCAAGATGGCAGCTCCAGTAATCGGGATATTTTGGCTTCACTTTTGTACATAACAGTGGGAGGAAGTTGAGATGCATCGTCGTCCAACTTTATATACAGTCTGTGGTTCTATATGTGAAGTGCAGATATCCCCAGTGGTGGTGATATCTTGTAACCTCATATATCTGTTTGTTTACAACTGCTATGTAATAAATTCAACAGTCAAACAAGTTCTCACAACCATAAATCACAGAGCTGAGAAGCTGTAGATTGGTACTGTTAATTTAACTCACGTGCCTGTTCTCCTAATGTTTATGCTCCATATATCATGCTTGGCTTCTGCTTAGAGGCACAGCCACGTGTGTGGGAGTGAGAAATCTCCACTCCTGTTAATTTAAGTGATGGAGAGGGAGTGTTGGTATAAACTAATAACACGTAAATCTATTCTGCTACTTGACACTACCAGTTCACCCTGTTAGCTGTCTATAGAACAGGAATGGGTGTCACTATGGGAGACACACTGGCCTGCATGAAATGAATGGATGGACTAACTGCCCGTCTACCTACCTACCCACGTGCACTCTGCCTGTACACTCATTGAGATTAGTTGGATATGGTTAGCGATGACGATGCGCTGCGCTCCTCTCCCCAACACTCTCTCTTGGACTCCAGCAGTATCAGGCTGTGTGCGTTCATGTGTTTTAGGGGGGAGTGGCTTTGAAGTGAGGCCTGAAGGGAGAAGAGGGACTTTTTCCTGTTGGATACTTTCAAAAGTTTCTCTTAAGTTGCCTTTAACAATCTACTCCAATGTATATCTAGTTTCCCAGCTGACTCTCATATGAGACAGCCGCTGGTATAAAACAGTCAGTACTGATGACACAGATTAATTCCCTGTGATTACAGTAAAGAAGAATTACAAAACATGATCCTATTTGAGTTATCCAAAATACAGTTTTGATATTCAGTATCAAGAGTGTGTGCGCAATCCATTTTCCAAGGCCCCAATTTGCTGGAGGCAGTAATTGACATGGTGTTCGACACTAATAATTTGACCGTGTTATGACGCACAACAGCCAGCAGACATGATACGTCAGCAGACCTGATACCTGCATTGCACTGCATAGATTACCTAGAATGACACAAAAGGCTTCACCTGGTGTATTATGTACTGTCTGCTCCAGATCTGATCCATCAGGGTGATATGCTGTGATTATTGTAAGCTTGCATATTCGAAAAAATCTAAATGATACCTGAACCAATTATTTCACTGGGGGACATCGAATCTGAGTGAAAGTCAGACAATGATGAGCCACATAATGCAACTTTTAAAGAGGTGCACTTAAGGTGGTTTCTGCTATATTCATTCACTTGTGGTGAGCTACCACATGTACGTGCATATTCTAAAAGATGTACTTTACTTCAGTAAAATGTGTCTCCATCAACCCTCTGAGACCTGCTGGATAAAACCAAAATTACTGTATTTAAGAGGCTGTAGCGGGCTCAGTCTTAAAGCTTAAAGCTAGAGTGGTGATGCTGGTATCATATGAAACTAGACGACTTAAGGAATACATTGGTACCAACCATTTTCAAAGGGGTCCCCTTGACCTCTGACCTCAAGATATGTGAATGAAAATGGGTTCTATTGGTACCCACGAGTCTCCCCTTTACAGACATGCTGACTTTGTGATAATCACATGTTGTTTTGGCCAAAAACCTTGCAGTATAAATGTGTTATTTTTGCCTATTCTAAAAATGGTTTATTTGAAAATTTCTGCATACTGGGGTCCCTAAACAGTCTTAGAATTACATAAATTGGGCATCACTGTAAAGCTGAAACTCTTGTGTATTCAATGAGCCCAATTGTATTCATGTGTGATAATGTTAGTCCCCATAGTAGCCATTTCACATTGTACATTTTTCTTCAGGTTCCCAGCTTTCAGATGATGTACACCACTTCTATGTGACATATACTGCTGACCTGCCATCTCCCCCTAAAATGGGTCTATGTGGGTCTCTTAGGGTTATATAATGTAATAATTACTGGAATACAAATTTTATTGCCCAATTCACTTCTAGAAATACATATAAAAATCTGTTTTGGGACGGACTGTCTCCTTTAAAGAACAATAGACTGTGTTGGTATTGTGAATCAGACTGTGTGTGTTTGTGTACCTCCTTTGCTGTCTGTGCCTCTGCTTTTTATTATGCGTCTCTCTCTACATATACTGCAAGTTTGCAGCCTGCAAGTGTAATTGTGTGCAAATGTATATAGCTTGTGTAGTGCGGACATTATGTGATTAGATTTCCACATTAGCCTGATATTGTATTGGAAGCTGTAGAGCCTGGAGTTAGTGCTGCTTAGGTCAGCACTTCAGCATGCATTGACATATAGAGCCAGACTGCATATATCCTCTCTGCGGAGGAGGACATGCAGGGGTAGGATTTATGTTTGTTTCTCTCTGCATGGGAGACACGAAACACAGCAGATTTTTTGGAAAGATGAAAGATATATTGATAAAAGATCATGGTGATAAACAGTTGCTGGGAGAAGGATCAGATTGCTGGCAACTATTTACTATCTTATTCTTGTTTATCACGTTTATTTCACAGTCAGCCCCTGTTTAATATCGTAGAGGAAACACACTGCCACAGAATCCTCTCTCCTCTATATGAACACGTGTATTTTGAAGGCTTGAATCTGGAGGGATTTCTATGTGTATGTGGGTGTGCAGTAGGAGACTGAAGCTGATGATTGAGTCTGCTATCAAACTCGCCAATTGTTGTGTGTCTTCCACCTCCTGCGTGTGCGTCTCTGTATGAGGCTGCACATGGATCTCGTATTGTAAGAATGCGTTTGGCTCTGCCGGCCTGCCTTACTGCCTGCCCAAGTGCATGATTAAGCCGCTGCGT
>CAKALG010038931.1:0-12673 GCA_916700815.1 Helicolenus hilgendorfi
CTCTGAGCTGAGACTCCGTACGGAGAAGACACTTTGACTTTCAGATTTGAGCGTTCGTTGTCCGACTATGTATTAATAACATATATGCCAAAATTAACTAAATGGGTTTTATTTCTATAAAAAAAAAGCAAAGCGATGATGGGGGCAATAGTGGGCAAGTAATGTTATTGGTGTATGCCCGAACACCGTGTAACACCGACTACCGCGGCAAGCCTACTGACTTGGATGTTAGAGTAAAAATGGATAATGTGTTGTCGTCGAGGTATCAAGTGTGCGCCTCCTTAATTTCAGAATTACGTCAGCGTGTCACTATCCGTTACAGAGGTTAGAGACTTTTCATTAAGTTTAATGGTTATACTTAACCCGATAATGACAGTGGCCACCCACATTTAAGACGGGATCCACAGCTTCCTGCCCATTCAAACCTCTCTGACTCTAATGACTGCACTTAAACTGCAGAGCCACCTGGCATATTGTTAAGTTTAGCAACAAAATCTGCTTTTAGGAACCCCCTCTGTCACTTATATTTTCTTGAAAACTTAAAAAAAAAACTGGATTGTGAATGACAACGATCTCGAGGTGAAGAATCTGTGATGACAAGGATGGCTCATTCTCATGATAAAAGCCTGTGATCTTGCATTTTGCTTACAGAGATCATAGATATTAACCCCTTGAGATTATAAAGGATGCACTGGACTCCCGTCAGCCCACCGCCTCTCCCTCAACATGTCAAGACACTCAACAGTCTGCATTCCTCCTACGAACAGTTTTCCTGGAGCTCAGCCGCTTAACAAGACACCATCGCCGAATACAGTCTGCTTTCCCTATCATCTGCAATAGAAATAGTGATGTAGTTTAACACAATCTGTTGGCATGATGCTGCATGTGTCCACACTTTTGACGCTCACCCTGCAGCTGTAGGAACGTAAAATTTGCCAAAGAAACAACATAAAGTAGCTCAACTTGAGTGTTTATGCTTCATCTGTTTAACTTTCTTTTTCGTCTGCCACATCTCCACCTCTGTTCACACATTTTGGTGTCTTTTCCTCTCTCTCTCTCTCCTTTTAATTTGTGTCCTGTCTCTACCTGTCTTGCGCATTGCTGAAGTTCTTTATTACACTCCCCCCTCCTCCTCCTTGTTTCCCCTTAAACATCTCTAAGCAGTGGGAGGGAGAAAGGCACCCAGTTAAAAGAGTAGCCACCCTGGGGCGTCCTTCCTGAGAGTTCACGAGGTAGGAGAGCAGACCTTGTGTCAGACTCCACCCTCTCCCACCCGCTAAACCCAGCCCAGTCCCACCCAGCCTCTCCCTGCCTTACCCGTAAGACTGAGACCAACACGGCACCATGAAATCATGCAATCTGTCAAATTGATGGAGGTCGATGCAAATTGATGTTGCATTGGTTGTTGGGATTGTCAGTGTAGTTTTTGTGTCACGTGCTGAGGTTTTTATTGTTCAGTTCACAGCAGTAAAATGTAAGAAAACACTATGGCCCTGAGATACTCCTCCCACGTATAACCAGGATTGCTTTTGTTCCAGATTTTCCAAACGTTTTTCCTCCATATTCATGCAATCTGATATCACAGCTTGAGGGGAAAGCTTTTTTTATTTAACTTTCAGACCCAAAATGTTACCCAAAAACACAGATAACCTTCTCTTAAGTGCTTGTTCTTTGTGAGTGAAAGGAGGAAAGGAAACAAAGGATGACAACAGAGAATAGGTTGGATAAATGAGGGAGTAGGGGAACATCTTTTTGTTCTGTCTCTCTGCACATGAGTTCAATTCTTAAAGCATCTGGAATCACTTAACGTCGTACTGCTGGCTGCATTATGCTCAGCTCCGCACTGTGACTTCGGCTTCGGAAACAAAACCTTAAGGAGGAAAAATGAAAGCGGTCCTGAAGCAGTCAGACCCGAGGACTGAAGGATTTCTTTGGTTGGAAAACAGTCTGTATATGCCGTCATATACTGTACTCGCATATGGCAATTATCTGCCATGCTGATTTCATCTTTGTTTTGACTGATAGAGCCAACATACTACATACATATATATGAATTACTTGAAAATTACTCAGTGAGCAAACACTCCAGACACTGCAGCCATTTTAACTTTTTAACTGCAGGGTTGATGCTACGCTTTCACGACAACACCATGACTCGGAGTGGCAATATCAGCTGTAACGGCTGTATGAGCACAGTGCAGAGCGGCGGCTATGAGCGACACATGGACTAAAAAGCACGCACGGCCGGACCGGCTATGTAAACAAAGCACAGAAAGAACTTCAACGAAGCAACTTCGTTCTCTGCTCAGGTAGACATTACTCCTCTATATCCTTAAATCTTTGTTTGATGCTATATTACCCTTTTACCCTAAACATCTGAATATTTTTGACAAAATAATCCCTAACTAACGGTCCACTTTATTCACTACGTAAGTCAATCTTTAGTTTATTTTGTCAAACTATTTCTAAATTCATGAATTAACATTTACTCTCTTCAGCACACCTGTTTCGCTACTACTTCTTATTATCACTACTGTAGTCAATTGTGCAAAGATATGGTTCATTCTTTGGTTTGTGAGTGTGTATATACTGTGTGTGTATGTGTGTGTTCACGTTTACAAAGAGAGAGTGAGAGTGACTCCTACAATCTCAGTTTGCTGCTCCAGTACCTTCAGGGCAGCACAAGCCGCAACAAGTAGGGTATACCTCATTTATGTGACCTGTAGCTACGTATATTCCACACACACACACACACACACACACCTCCACTATAACTATAGAGTCTCTATAACATGAGAGCTTCACAGTTCTCAGTTGCTTTAATGAATTAATATATAAAGAATTGTTTTATTTTAGTTGTTTTGCCCCCACTATACTTAAAATAGCTCAGCCACTTTATTAGGTTCACTAATACAGTCCAATACAACAGCTTATGTCACATACGTAACATAACATATTTAACTTATGTATGTAACTTAAGTTACGTAACAAACGTACTTATTTTAACACATACCACGATCTTTTCCTAAACCTAACCAAGTAGTAACGTAAACATACTTAACTTACGTCAGGTACTTAACTTATATCACGTACGTAACGTAACATACTTAACTTACGTACTCAACTTAAGTTACGTAACAAACATACTTAATTTAACCCAAACCACAAACTTTTCCTAAACCTAACCAAGTAACGTAAAGTACATTAACCACGTGTTGAAGTCTGCTGTATTGTGACTGCATTAGACTGTACAGGCGTACCTAATAAAGTGACCACTGAGTGTATATCCTGGATGTCTGACCTTGAAAGCAGTAAAAACTATCAGGAATCCCTGAAAAACAGTGGAAAAAGGCTTCCCAGACCAGTGATAATACAAAAAAAAAGTGAGAAAAGTTAATATGCCAAATATGTGCCCAAATACAGGCACTCATTGGCGTGACGGACAGAAAAAAGGGCCTGGATCAGCAGCTGTCTTTGTAGGACAGACTCTCAGATCAGGAGGCAAAAGGTGGAGTCTCTTCAGTCTCTCATTGTGGTCTCAGTGATGTCTTTGTCTGTGGAGCGGCATTTTCACTGGAGCAGTTTAATCACACTCAGCCTGCTGGCAGACCAAACATTTTGGGATGAATCACGAGCCAGAGCATCTCGTCAAGTTACAAAAACCTCCAGTCTTTTCTCATTCTTTATCTCACATTATGTGTGAAGTGAAGAGGAACAGAAAAAAAATGTATATAAAGTAGGACAGTCAATCGATTACATTTTTTTAATCCTGATTAATCGCATGATTGTCCATAGTTAATCGGGATTCATCTCAAATTAATCGCACATTTTTTATCTGTTCAAAGGGAGATTTGTCAAGTATTTAACACTCTTATCAACATGGGAGTGGGCAAATATGCGACTTCATGCAAATGTATGTATATATTTATTATTGGAAATCAATTAACAACACAAAACAATGACAAATATTGTCCAGAAACCCTCACAGGTACTGCATTTAGCATAACAAATGTGCTCAAATCGTAACATGGCAAACTGCAGCCCAACAGGCAACAACAGCTGTCAGTGTGTCAGTGTGCTGACTTGACTATGACTTGCCCCAAACTGCATGTGATTATCATAAAGTAGGCATGTCTGTAAAGGGGAGACTCGTGGGTACCCATAGAACCCATTTTCATTCACATATCTTGAGGTCAGAGGTCAAGAGACCCCTTTGAAAATGGCCTTATCAGTTTTTCCTCCCCAAAATTTAGTGAAGGTTTGGAGCGTTATTTAGCCTCCTTCGCGACAAACTAGTATGACATGGTTGGTACCAATGGATTCCTTAGGTTTTATTTTTTTAGTTAGTTTTTATCTTCACTCTAGCTTTACAACTGAGCCCGCTACAACCTAAAAATTGCGTTGCGTTAAAGAAATTAGTGGCGTTAAAACAAATTTGCGTTAACACTTTATTATTGTATTAACTTTGACAGCCCTAATATAAAGCTTAAAAAAGGCTGCATTAAAGGCTGTAATGATTAGAGTAATGAGTACATAATAGTTCCCGATATTTTCCATCTGGAACACTTCAGATGTCTAAAACTGAGAGGTCATCCTGCCAACATGGCCTCAGTGCTGAAGCAGGTAGGTACGTTCCCTCTGGGATTATCATGCTGTGAGGCCTTGTCCTCAGACCTGAGGGAACCAGTGCGTAGAGGCCAGAGAAAACAGACTCTCCCAATGGAAGAGCAAAGCTTTCACTACACAGGAGGTCAGAACGGAGGATTTAGTGTCAGTCAGCTGGAGACTGGAGCTGAGACGCAACAGATGACATCCCAAACCGTGCCCATGTGTCTCTGAACCTCAGAGGAAAGATCTGATCTCAACACCAGTGATCCACTAGTCCTGAAGTGGTGAACCCTAACAATCACAGGAAGATGTGTCCTGCTAAAGTCTGAAGTTGCAGCACAGGAACATTTTTAAGCCATTTTGATGTGGCCAAAATATTAAATACTAAATTAAAGGGCATTTGAATCCATGGAGGAATTGACCATGCCACCTTCTGGCCGAATGTTTCTCACATCTGTGTTAAGTGGGAAAGTAAACAGTTGGTGTGTGAAGATCAAGACCTGAGCATGTCTCAGCAAACTGTGAAACACTTTGCAAACTGTGGAAAAGGTGAGCTCTGGAACAACTCTTCAAAAGTTAACTAAAACAAGGAAAATGCTTTTTGAATTGTTGCTTCTTTCTGATGTTAATCATGTGAAAGGCCCCGATCAGACAGTGTACATTTCAGCAGCTTGGGGCGGCTGTTTGTTACTGTTTTCATTGAGAGTGAAGCGTTTTGCGCGCCGCTTTTGCCTAGCTGGTGCCTCGAGTTTATCCACTCTGTGCGTTATTTCTCATCAAGGTGACTTTTGCTGGGTACCCGGAGCTTTATGACTTTACCAACCGTAGTTACCGTGATCTGAACAGAAACCAGCAGGAGGCAAATTAGTGCGGTACTTGAGAATTCGGGTAAGTTGTATTCGTTAATTTAAACTGTACTATTAACTATTTGGGTCGCATACAGTTCGTGGTTTGTATAGGTAACGTTCCCACTCCTTTGATGTAGCTTATTCTTAAAACCTGGATGTTTTTTAGCTGCGTCTTTGCTAAGAAAGTCAATTCAAGTTTATTTATATAGCCCCAAAATCACAAGTGCTTTACAATCTGTACAGCATTTAACACCCTCTACATCCTTAGAGCCTTGACTCGGATACAGAAAACGCCACATAAACCCTACAGTGTACCGTCTGTCTATCCAAACCATGTGTTGAGGAGTCATCTCCTTGTGAGGGTTGGCCGGGATCACACCCACAGAAGAGCCCCCTCTAGTGCATACTGTCTCCAGCATTCAAACTCACCCCAACTTCACCATGTAAACACAGAGCAGAGGGAGCAGTGATGACGAATGCGGATGCATTAGGCTGATGAGGATTACTCAGTGGAGGGGGTGGGCGTATAACAAGGGGAAGGTATAAGGGGGTGAAATGTGAGACTGTGGATCATGTCTGAAGCATCCGCCTGGGAGGAGGAGTCACATAGTGCAGATGGGTGTGAAAGAGCGAAGAGATTAACTCTTTGATTTGACCACAATATTAGTTTAATGTATTTTCCTCTTCTTTGAATTCTTAACATCTCCTGTGTGATTATTTATATGCAACATTTACCATTTATCGTCCTTAACCCAACGACCGTCTAACATCCTCAGAGCTGGATTAAAGCCAGACATTCCTTCTGAAACGCTGTAAACTATGATCACATAATAGACTGTTGTGGTTTTGCGGTTTTTGCAGGTGGTGATTACTTTTGTTTTCTCTATAACAATGTCCCCCTCCCAGTCACTCTGTAGCACTACTTTAAATAGATGCACAGAAACGAACACTGAGGTTGAAGCGGGACCTTCATGTCATTGTTGGGTTGATTGTAGAAGCAGGCCGAGCGAATACTTGACGATGACTCATATGCCGTGGTGCTCCGTGGTTCTCCTTTCTCCGGGCCTCCCTATTCCTGCCTCTTCTCTTCTCTCTCTCTCTCTCTCTCTCTCTCTCTCTCTCTCTCTCTCTCTCTCTCTCTCTCTCTCTCTCTCTCTCTCTCTCTCTCTCTCATCCAGACGCCAACATGCAACATAATTTACAGTGAAATGTGCAGAGCAGCCTCACAGCAAATATTACAAACAGCTGAAAAGGGAAAGTAGAGGCCGGCCAAGATACATTCTTTAGTTCTAATACAGTCGGTAGGATGAGATGAAGAAGTCATAAAGTGAGGGAGTTAATTGAGTTCTTCAAGGTGGCATCATTGTAGATGTGTTCAAACTACATGAAACTTTTTGGGAAAAGATGCCCGTATGAAAAGTGCTGTTTTGTATTTACTGCTCATTAATTAAGCACTTCAAAATAGCGGATCAAATAACCAGCTTTCTTTGGTTTAAGGGTGTGGCAAACAGGGAACCTTTCTGAAATTTGGGAGGAAATGATGGCTGTAGCCAACGATTCATTTGTGAAAGGGAATTGTCACCTTAATCTGCAACTCCCCTTGGCGTTACGGAGCTTTATAGTGAGTTTGAGCTCATTGTTTAGCAGTCCGACTCGCAATATTACTGTTTTAGTTAACTCTCACTGCTCTCATGGCATCGTTTCCAGCCTGAAAATGTCTTAAAACCAACTGTACACTCTCTGCTCAGTACCAAACAGTAGTCAGACAAAGTTGGAGACTAGTTGGTGAACATGGTGGAGCATTTAGCAGCTAAAGAGCCAGATATTTCCCTCAGGAGCTGGTGGAGACCAAAAACAGAGCTAAAAGACAATAGATATTGGACTTAAATAACACAACTCAAAATGACTGTAATGTTGCTTTGTAACTTCTGGATGTGTAAATAAGCAACAGTTTGCTAACAAGTTTGGCTATATCAACCTAAAGCTATGGTAGGTAATGTATATTAGAAACCTTCTTTGATATATTTGTTGGAGTTCTCATTACTTCTGGACAGCAACAATAAATCAAATGCTCTGACAAAAAAAGAGAACAAACTGTCTGTGGCTGTTTCAAGGGCCATCTGCTACCTACAGTCCTGCCTACCTGCATGCACGCTGCCCGTGCACTCATTGCACGTCACCAGAGTCTTCCACAAGCAATAGACATATAGGTTGTTTATGTTCATACTGATAATTTTGGGGGAGTGGCTTTGGAGATAGGCCTGAAGGGAAGGGCGGTCAGTGTTGCCAACTTGGCGACTCTCTCTCTAGATTTAGGATCTTTTGGAGCTAGTGCTACCAGCTACTTTCATTGGACAAGAGTTGGCAACACTGGGTTTGGTCTTGGACTTTCAAAATCTAGCTTGCTGGTTTCTCCAATGTAGCCGACCCCAGATTTAAGAGGTCATGATATGTCAATGTTGTCTTCAAAACTTGTTTCTGTTGCCCCAAAGTGCCCAAAAAAATCAGTTTAAGTTTATGAAAGTTTATAAAATGTCAGAAAAAACATAAGATATTCATGTTACTATCAGATATGACAAAGAAAAGCTGCAAATACTCGCAAGTTGGCGATCATTTTTCATCCAGTCGATTGATCAACTTATCATTTCAGCTTGAACTGAAATTGTGTGCTAATTTCTGTACATATAACAATGACATGACTAGATTTCAGATTAGAGAACGCAGATCTAACTTAAACATTACTGTATGTACAACTGCTAGTGTTGAGCGTTAAGTGTGCAGACTTGTGGGAGCAGCAGTGTTTCAGATTGTAGACAGATTTTTCAGGGAGAAGGGAGATTTGGGGAAGGTGCCATTTTGGATTTGGATTTTCCATTTAGCTCAACAGAAAGTTGGCCTCCAGCAGCAGCTTTTAGCCGACATCGGAGAAGAGGTCTGTGATCTGTGCGGAGCAGGAAAACAGCTTCAGTCTGGTTTCATCCACAGAAACAGAAATTAAGATTTCTCTTTCCTCTGAAAACAAATGTGTACATTTGGATTTTGAACCCCCATGTATGGCCAAATGTAAAGTTTTCATCTATCGAGGGCAACATACTGCACTAAAAGATGGTAGTTAAAGTAGGAGTGACCCTTTAAAAAACAACCGGTGTTGCTTTTTATCACCTGCTCACGCCTTAAAGCTCAGTCTGATCCGGGGTGCTATCTTCAGACTGGCTCTTCCTCTCATCTGGGTCGTCTGAAAGTTTCTTCTGAGAGTGTTCAGATTGGTAGCAGCTGTGGTTGTTGGCTGGGTTCAAGCTGTGGGAGGCTGCGGCAGGCCAGCGGGGAGGAGCTCCAACATCTGGAAAAGAGGGAAAGCTGGCTGAAACACAGAGACGAGAGCCTAGCAACACGAATACTCCCCGAGCCAATCCTGTCGCTAGAGTGCTTGCAAGTTTACACTTTGCTTTGTCTAAATAAAAGTTTCAAGATGCCAGAGTTGTTGGATTAGAACCACCACCTCTGAAATATTCATTTCATTTTAAAGAGTGCATCTTCTGGATAGAGAGTGTCGGACTGAGCGTCTGAGACAGTGGAAAAGAGTGGACTGCTGTTTTTGAGATCCGACCCTCTGGGCCTCTCCTGATGTAAGAGCGTGTCTAAACATGTGGGAGCCGCCTGCAAGAGGAAAAAAGAGGAAGGGGGTTGAGGTGGTGCTTGTGCTGGTCAAGAAAAAACTGCAATTCCTCCTCCTCAGATCCTCCCAGTCCATCTCATATGACTCTTTCTTAGTCAATTGACACATTTCTACTTCAGCTTCTCTGGACTTACTTTCTGCAGTTACATAGAAAAACTTTTTTTACTAGAAAAGTTGAAATGTTTTATAAACAGTCTACAAAATAAGTGGCAAACTACACTGATGAGGAATCTCTATAGCCACTGATACAATGAGTAACAGGGGGTAATTGTGTCCTCTAGTCAGTGATCATTTTAAGGAATTAAAACCTCTATAGAGTGCTGCAGGGATGATGTATTTTTGTAGGCCAAACAGGAAGTATAGCGTCACCCCGGTTCCCTCAACAAAAAACAAATTAGATTTTTCCATTGGGTTTTGGATTATTGCAGAAAATAAGCTCTGTGGCAAACACACGTTTATGTTCAGCAAGATAATCTCCACAAATGAACATCACTTTTATGATATTTGAAGTGTGAATGCAATCGACAGAAGTATAAAGCTAATGTTAGGCTATAAACGAATTACACCTGGTCACATGAGCGTGAATATACACAAAGGCGGACGAGTCGGCGTGATGACGTTTGGTAGTCTCATTTAGCCACTTGTTAGCATCTGCCTTTTTTAAGACACATAAAGGCTTCAAAATGTATTTTATGTCGTAGAACAAAACGTTAAAATCTCTTCAGCTTGTGTTTTAACCACAGATCTTATTTCAGGCGTCTAACTAACAACCCATTAAAAAACCCATTGACTTAGAAACAAGGGAGCAGGAAGTGGACTTAACCAACCAACCAACCGACCGACAGGCCGACATTGCTATCCTCCGAGCCGCACCACTATCATGGCTAAAAAAAGGGTGGCTTGACTTTATTCCTGAGCTCAGAGGGCAGGTGGGTTTGTTTATAGCTCTGTGAGTCAGTCAGAGCATAGCATGGGAAAGTAAGAGTTACTGTAGAAATAGATTTATTTCTGGTAAAGTACTGCACCGTATCATGCCACGGTAATTATATGTTATGGCTTACTGAACTTCCAGCAGGCAAAGTCAATATAATTAACTCCTCTCCCTACCATTTTGCTCCTCATCCCTTGAACTTGCTTTAGTTTTTGGCCATTTTTTATTTACATTTAAGTATTGAAAGGTAACAGTAGCAGGTTGCACATCAGAGCACTCCAGCAGCAGGGAGAGCGTTCCCTGAGTTTGTACAGCAGAGGGATGGAGGCTAACAGAGCGAGAGAGGTACTGGCATCCCACCGGCCGGCCGGACAGAAGGGGCATTCTTCTCCTCGGATCCCCCCGGTCGTCTCCGACAAACCACAGCTTGTCAGCCAATATGCCCACCGTTTACTGAGGAAATGTTCACTTAGTTCAGGAAGTCTGAGGTTTCCCCCCGTACGTTTGATTTCAGTACTTACCCAAACAACACTGGGGTTATAAGCCGGGTCAGAACAACATAGGTGGGAACTAAGACACTCAAGAGGGGACTTACAGTCTCAAGTCACCAGTAAGTGATTTATAAATATTTAGCAAATCATCACCCATCATACCTGATGCTACAGTTTATTATGGATAGATTAATGATTTGTTACAGGTAATATTTGATTTAATTAACTGATCAAATCCATACACTTAGGCCTCTATTTTCATAATGATTTCCAGTTTAATTAATGTGTCTTAAACTGCTCTTATCACCTATAGAAGAAGAAGAACAGTGTGGTAGTATTTAACAATCACAATAATCTCTCTGTAAATTTTCCAGAGTTTATATAGATCTATATCAGTTTTAAGCACATTGAATATTTTATGTTTTGAACATTTGGATGGACATATTGTGAATTTTTTATTTGGTTCATCAAGTTCATTGAACATGTACAGCAAAAAATACAAATATATATATTTTGCTTAATGCAAAAAAAACAAACTTGTGACAGTAAAAAGATATAAAGAAAAAGAAACTCTGTACATAACATCACAAAAACATGCTTTACAAAATCTTAAAAAATCAAAACAGTTGGTATCATGCAATTCTACTTGTGATTAAGCATCGATCGGCCGTCGCTGACTCACTGAGTTGAATCCATCCCACCCATTGAGAAGTTTAAAGTTCAGTTCAGTTCATTATGATTACGATGTCATTTTGTTGGTAAGGTAAATAGCGCCGCTGATGAACTAGAGGCAAAACCATCTCTAAATCCAGGTTAGATTATTCCCTTCATGCTAACTATTTAACATTTTGTATTTCCGTGGTAAGTCTCAGTTCGACTAGCACAGGCAGCGATCTCAAAAGCAAACAAAGTGAGAACTTGTAGCAGTTCTAAGGTAATTAGGTAATAACCAGTTAAATGTGATGCAAAAATAGACTTTTTATGAGTGAACAAGCTAGGGCTGACCCGAAATCTACGAAGCATTGAAACGTCAAACATTGCCACGGTAATCGACCTCCAAATCAGTATTCGAATGCTTTGTTTTTTGTTTTTATACAAGTATGTAATAACAAAGGATAAATCCTCAAATAGCCCATGAAATAAGGAATAATACCACAACATTGTTCATATTCAACATTAGTTATTATCAGTTATTCTCAGACGGATATCGCTGTTTGTTGTGTGTAGAGGTGCGTATGTACAGTAGTGTTGCAGCGGCACTGAAACAGGGGAGATGGAGACAGACAGAAGAACATGCGATGTGATGCAATGCACCGCGCGGCAAGCATGCACATTATTATTCTGCATTGGCATTAGTATGTGTAGACTTTATGATATTGTTATATAGAATAGATCTGGGATTGGGTGCTGGTTTGTTCCTTTAAGCTTCCCACAACAATCAAAGGTCCTTTAGCATCTGTGCATCTGTGCAGTTTCACTATCGTCCTGCAGGGGAAGTAGAGAGCGCTCTCACTGCAGTTTCTTCTTAGCCAGCTGGGCCAACTCTCTGGCTTTCCTCTTCTTCAGCTTCTTCTTGAGGAGGAGCAAGTCAATGTAGACGATGTGATCCAACACCGCAGAGGCGCAGAGGAGTCCTCCATGCAGAGCGCCTGCTATCCCACAGCTGAACACGTCTTGACCTGGATAGGAAACACAAATGCACCCTGCTGGATGAGGCGAGACTATCTGGAGTCTGGATTCAAATGATTGTCTCTAGATAACGTTTTCTTCACAAGCTTTAATTCCTTCTGCTTTGTGACGTTCTTACAATTTAGTGCTTTAACTATATCGGTATCAGTAAAAACTGGCTAACCACACTGCAAAGAAACTCTCACATTTCAAAGCTCCCCCCTCCGAAGTGACTCAGGGCTTGTTGAGACATTTCTATGCCCGAGAAAACTTCACTCAATCACAAAACACAGACTGTGCTTGCAGATCTTTTTTTTAAAGCCTCGGCAAAGTTTGTAACTTTTCATACCTGAGATGTAGAGGTTTTTGACGGGGGTGTTGCACCTGTTCCTCGCCACAGCCTCGGCATGGAAACGCTCTAGGTTGTGCTCAGCGGAGTACATGGCTCCGC
>CAKALG010038937.1:0-14724 GCA_916700815.1 Helicolenus hilgendorfi
GCTGGGATCGGCTCCAGCCCCCTGCGACCCCTAACGGGATAAGCGGTTGCAGATGAGCGGATGAACTGTAGATTACTGGAAGAATGTAGCATGCTCAGACGAGACAAAAATCTTACTCTACGTCTGCACCGTCCTCATTTCCACATGGATCATGGCGCTAAATAACTGCCTTTATTCACTTACTGTAACTTTCGTTCACAGCATTCACAAGAGCAGCAGTGCTGTCCACTCAGTAGTTGCTCTTCTCAGTACTGACTGAGCAACAGTCAGGTAATGATGGTCCCGGGGTTGAGATCAGAGAGTGAAAACCCACACACTCTATAGTTTGCACCAAGTCATTCAAATATGGATAGGTTGAGACTCTTGAAGAGAGCCTGCAGGCTACTGTAGCTCTATAGTTCTGAGGTACTTGTGAGGAGAAATGAAAAAAAAAACTCTTTCAGTAGGCACCCTGCCAGGCTCCTGTTTTGAAGTGTGACAGAGAACAAGGTGTCCGTTCTCATCTCTTGAGATCAGTCCTTACTCGCTGACAAGTTGGGGAACTGGAAGGCTATGCAGGTGATGCTTTATGAAGACAGGGGGCTAAAAGAAAAAAGTGAGTATAAGACTGGATTTGATCAAATCCGTTCCGCAGTAGCTGGAGGCATGAGGATATGAGATAGAAATAATAAGCCAGGAAAAAGATAAAGGAACTTTTACGCATTTCAATGTATAACACCGCAAAGGGAAAAAAAGTTGCCCACATGTATGCATGGCCCGGCCCGACTGCCAAGAACGAAACAAAAGGAAACAAAAATCACACGTTTCAGCACAACAGTCAGAACTACACTGCGATCGATCCTTCTGAAGCTCCAAACTTAAGCCACGACTCTCTCCCATCATCCCCCGGCTTTCATCTCACAGAGTCTGGGGTTAGTGAGAGAGAGCAGAACATGTTGCAGCTATTCAGAGCTCTCCACCCACTGTGCTCCTCAGCAGGGGAGTCTACAGCCCAACTTACCCCCCAGTCCCACTCAGACTTTGAGGCTTCACCTCATGACCTTTCAAACTGACCTCAACCTTTAGCAGCAGGCGGAAAAGCACAGCTCCCCGTTTCTCTGCATTTCCACTACGGCCTCTATCAGTAAAATGTTTTTCAGTGCAGTCAATGAATGCAGGGGGTCAGTTCTTGTCAGGATGTACTCTGCATTTTGACCGCAATGGCAAGTTAAACAAAGCGTACAGCCATGCTAGCAGCTCTGGGAGGCTCTACTTAGGCACAGCGCTGTTTTGAGCAAAATGTACCAATGCCAATGCAAAAGGCACCCGTTTAGCGCCTGTAGGAAATGCACAGGACTTTCAATTAACTATGTATACCCACTCGCAGCAATATTCACTCCTTAAAACTTTGATGGCCCGCCGGCAGGCATAGACGCTATTCTGTCTTTTCGAGGTTGTAGCGGGCTCAGTTTTCAAGGTGGAGGGAAGATACTGATATCATGTATAACTAAAAAACCTCAGGAATTGTTACCAAATATGTCATTCTAGCTTGTCGGGAAGAATGCTAAATAACGACATCTGATCTCAAGATATGAGACTGAAAATGAGTTCTATGGGTACCCACGAGTCTCCCCTTTACAGACATGCCCACTTTATGATAATCACATGCAGTTTGGGGCAGTGAAATGTGTTATTTTTGCCCATTCTAAAATGGTGTATTTGAATATTTCTGCATACTAGGGTCCCTAAACAGTCTTGGAAATACATAAATTGGGTATCACTGGAAAGCTGAGGCCAATTATATTCATGTGTGATGATATTAGTCCCCAAAGTAGCCATTTAATTTTAGTGAGACCATTTTTTGAAACTTGACCTCACTGTATAAAATGACCTGTTCTCTAGGATAATCGCAGCCTCAAGAAACTTTACAGCCACAAACTAGAGACCTAGAACTTCTAGAGGATGTCTGGCTTTCCTACTTAGATTGACAATAAGGGGGTTTCTGAGTAGTTTCCAGAACAGAAGTGCTCGCCATCCAATCGCCGAAAAATGCAATTCCTGCAGAAATCTCCAAATGTCAAGTTTTTGATACCAAATCACAGCATGGCTTTTTCTTTGGTGTACCTCAAGGTCTAGGTAGCTTAATGTGGTAATTTGAAGGGATAATTGATTATTTTTATCAATTCTCGAATGGTACAAAATCTGTGTAACAAATGGTATCAACAAATGGGTCCAACAAACACAGGGCTTTCATTCAGGAGACCGCTGTTCATATCCCATGTGTTAAGTTTCACTTTCACATTGCAATCAGCTGTTTGTTCGTGTCCAGTGTTCACAACGTTAAGTCTCATTTACACTTCACAAATGTAGTAATTTTAAGCCCAACTGTGTTGTTTTTTCCTAAACCTAACTAAGTGGGTTTGTTGCCTAAACCTAAGCAAGTGTTTTAGTTTAATTCTCAACGTTAAGCACATGCTTACCGCGACCGAAAAATTACGCCAAGGGATCTGACAAAGCGAAAAGACAAAAAGAGTACTGTATGTGACGAGCTGGGATGAGAACGCGTTGAATGCTCACAATGACAGACAATAAGCAGACATAATGTTTACCATGTTTAACATCTCAGTTAAGTGTGTTAGCATGATAAAATGAGCTGATTAGCAATAAACACAAATGTTTTTTTTTGTTTAGTGTATCTGAAAGAAGGGACAGTGCACATAAATAAATACATATGGTATAAAAAATGCCAGAATGAGACAAAAATATATCAATACAGAAACAAAAGGTTTAAAGTTGGAAAAGGACAGTAGTTAAAAGCAGTAGACGCAGTAGTGACACTTTGTAACATTGCAGACAAGAAGGACATACAGTATACAGAGCAGCAGCAAAAAGAGAGTTTAGTTCTGACATATGTATGTATTAATCATCTATTGTTTTAATTGGTTACTGATAAATATGAAAGTGTTTAGTTTGTTTTTTAATCTGTTGTGAACTGGAATTATATTCCACTCTCTTGAACCTCTGACAGACCAGGCCGACTGGCTACAGGCACTTATCTGCAACATAATAGAGCAATCTCCTCTTATAGACCCCCTAGTTACATGATTAGTATTGATTCTTCTGTTTATATCGGCTACAAGTGGTGGTGGAGCTAAGTCATGGATGACTTTGTATACCAAGCACAAGTGTTTTAAGTGCTTGTTTGTTTAGTGATTTGAGTGGTTTCAGCATACTATGGTTGGCCTGTGGCTTGTTATACATTAGTTCAGATGAAACATCTTAGCAGCCTCTGTAGACGTGATTTCTGATGAATCTGAAATTTTTAGGGATGCACCGATACCACTACTTGATTGGATATCAGGGACAATTGGGTCGATCTATTCAATTCAATTTTATGTTTGTATACTAATTCCTGCTAATTTGGAAGATTTTTTACCAAGTTGCTGGTGTATGATTTATTATTTTAATAATAAAGAACAATTAGATACATTTATATATATGTATTTTTGGGTCAAATTGTGTTTTACAAAGTTAGGAAATCAATGTTTATGTCAAGCCTGATGTTGCCTTACACATAAAAGAATGATCCCAGTTAAACACTGGTATCGGATGGCTACTCTTTATCGGCCGACATGTGACCTAAAGGAGAGGTTGGAGTCAATTAACACCTCAACATATTTGAATTCACTCACAACCTGTATTTGTTGACACCTGAGGCTCATGGGAAAGTCATTTGTTTTACAGGTATTTGGTCATACACCAAAGTGTTGGACAAATTCGAATTTTTCTAATGATGAAATGTGAAGTGATCATCAAAGTTATTATAATTCACCCTGAGAGTAACATGAATATCCGGACCTAATTTCATGGCAATCCATCCAATAATTGTTGAGGCATTTCCCAAAAAAACACAAAGGTGAATCTCATGGTGGTGCTAGAAGGTAAAGTCAAGGGATCACCAAAGTAATTTAGATGAATTCTCTTGGTGCCATTGGTACCTGTACCAAAGTTGTCGGAAATCCATCCATTAGTTGCCAAGATATTTCGCTAACAACCAAAAACCTCATGTTGGTGCGAAAGGAAAATTCAGGAGATGTCAGTGAGATTCCTTTTCTAGGTGTGATGAATGTCTGTACAAAAGTTCATGGCAATCTATCCAATGATTGATGAGATATTTCAGTCAGGACCAAAGCAGTCGACCGAACTCACCCATAGACTATATTACCCAAATAACCCAATTGTTAGTTCAAGTTGAACAACTGGTAAATGTTCCTGTTAAATGAAGTCTTTCATTGTGGGATAATTGCTGTTTTTCTACATATACACAAACACAGAGAGACCCTTTCCACCAGTGGTGATGACACAATACAAAAGGGCTTAGCATTGTTGTAACAGGCAATGGCATCCAATAAAAGCATTTGAACTTTAAGTTTGTTCACTTGTGCTCCGTCGAGAGGCAAGCGGCCACCACAGAAATCAAATAACTCGGTGAACCTTTGCCACCACTCACAAGTACTGAGTGCAATCCACCTAGAACAAGGCCCTGTAATTTACAAATCACCTTTGTTTAGCTGTCTGGGGGCGTCTTTGGTGTCCAGCTGTCAGCGACTGAAAGAGACGTTTGTTTACAGCAATCAAACAGAGCGAGCAGAAGCACTGCAGATTCCACAAATTACATCCAGCCACTTAGCTGCACCTCTCTCTCCATTGGGCAGGTGAAAAACTCTGCAACGTGCCACAATGAAATCAAGGCTCTAGTGGATGCAGAGGATGAGGAATGAATACCTTATTGGTTATTGTATACACAGGGCAACAGGAATTAGTCTCAGCACAAACATGGTAGAGAGGAGGCAGAAGTCATAGGGGAAATAATCTTTACATTTTTTTCTCACCTGCATATCTCTTCTCAGAATTCATTCTTTCTTTTAATACAAGACATTCCCCAGATGAATGTGGTGGTCAAGATTATTAACTTTCTGAAATGGTTCTTTCTCCAGTATCTCTATTTGCCAGTGTGTATGTTTGCAAAAGGTCCAAACGCCCCTACATTCTACATACTACAAATACACACGGCTCTATTATAAAATAATGGAAAGCAAGTCCAAGAGATAAAACCCTGTTTATGTATTGTAGCACTATACGGTAGAGAGGTTCAAGTCTGTGGGACTTCAGACCACGACAATCATCACAGATGGTGATGTAGCCTTGCACTGCAGTGTATTTTGAAGTGTGATGCACCATGTGTAGATAGTAGAGCATATAACAACCCCTATAGCAGCGCACGTAGGATGACTTTTAGCCTGGGTTTATTTTGGCTCCATACAGATAGAAAAAAACGGCAATGCAGCGTACTCTGGCAAAAAAACAAAAAACAAAACGCAGGTTTATCCGAGAAAAAAGTTGAACCCGGCACAACTTTTGCCAGACTGCAATGTGACGTCAACCGGTGCTGACCAATCAAATAAGTGCAAGTGCACATGCCTGGTATTACTTTATAAGATGTATCTTCACAGGAAAGATACAAAAATTGCCACCATGATGACTTCCCAGAGTTGTAAACTTCTATCTCAAAGCTGTGCAGTGTCTGATAAGCCTTCAAACTCATTATACTCATCAAACTGTGCATGACTAGATATTATTTCATGTCTCACCAGTACCTGAATGGACAGGCCCCCAGTGGGCAAACTCCGGTTCCGAAAAGCGAAGCCAATGCTTAAGTGCCTTAAACCTGCATTCTCTCTGATAGCCAGCAGGGGGCGACTCCTCTGGTTGCAAAAAGAAGTCTGATTGTATAGAAGTCAATGAGAAAATGAGCCTACTTCTCACTTGATTTATTACCTCTGTAAACATTGTAAACATGAGTTTATGATCTCAATCGCTAGTTCCAAGTCTTCTTCAATACAGCATGATGTTCATTTAGTAAATCATGGTCCCATTTAGAGTCAAATAGGCCATAAAGGGTGTGGCTACCTTGTGATTGACAGGTCGCTACCACGGCATTGTCCAGTCTGGGAGTTCTCCGTGTTTTCGTTTTACATCTTTAACCCTTTCACAGAGTGTTTTCAGTTCATAAAAGTTAATTGTAACGTTTAGGTTGCCTTAATATGTCTTATTCAGTGTTCAGTTGTCCTTAGCTCCACCCTCTCATGTCACTTCTGGATGCATAAAAAACAAGATGGCGACAGCCAAAACGCCAAACTCGAGGCTTCAAAAACGGCAGTCCACAAACCATTAGGTGACGCCACGGTGACCATGTCCATTTCTTATACAGTCTGCATGCCCCAACAAAGCGCAGCCCCTTTGCATTATTTTAAAGCAGGGTTGTTTACGGTCTGAACGCCTGCTTACGCTTAAAACGGACTGTGCACTTTCCATTGGAGGAAGCCACCGCATCAAGGTTTTTAAAAAACAATGTAGTAGTTTATGAAATACCATCGAAATAATAAAGACGCATTGATTTAGTTTAGTCTTTTCTGTTTTATTAGAGCTAACAAGAGCTGCTATTCTCCAGGGTTCTTTGTCCAAGTTTTCTCCAAGTATTGATTGGCACTATGCTGTTGCAAGCAACTTCAGATCAGATATTCTATAGCACCTATTCAGAAATTCTCAAGACAAAAGTTTGAATGATAAGTATGGCCTCTCTTTTTTTTGATGATAAATACATACATAATGTAGTTGACCAGGTGGGTCAAGCAGAATATTATCCTTTATTCATCATTACAGAGCAGCCTGCTGTCTGCTCACATATCGGGCAAAGACACTGATTTTAGGTTTTGGAGTTCAGCCTTTATTCATTATTCAAAAGCTGAGCATAACTTCCACTATCCTGCAGCGTACAGTATATTCTGTATCAGATTACACAGCATATCTGAGACTGCTATGGTATCTCTTTCACTTTCAGCCAGAAGCCTTATATGGGATTGGTTATATTCTTCTTTATCGTCTGAAGCATGTGGAGCTGAGCTGGGATATTAACTACAAGAACACAGGATTATGAATCTAATTTCTTTAACCCGTAACATCCCGTTGGGTTTTGAATCACGTGGAGTTCGTGAGGAGTTGAGGCGCTCGGTCTAAGCAGTCACGGGGCGCCTGCACATTGAAACTCCGACCACATTGGACTCATGTGAACTCCAAGTGTTCATGCAGGTCTCTGGAGGACCACTGAGCAGTGCGATCAGGCACTCATCTGGCTCAGCCCTCTGCATGCAGCCCAGGGGACACAAGCCTTGTGTTAACACCATGATAGCGTATGTACATCACCGAGTTAAAATCACATTAACAGATGGCCTATTTGGCTGCAGCACTTTAATTAACAGCAATGAGGCTTTTCGGTTTCCATTGAGTTTTATGTTCTATGATCACTCCATGAACTAAATTTCAGTATCTTTTGTTGTCATATGGAGGGTTGTTTTGCAGCTGCTTATGCCTGATTCCAAATACGGCCCCTGAGATTGTAATTGACCTGATGGAATTCAAGATGAGCTTTGAAATTTAGGGCACATATGGTGTTTCATTATTTCCTTCCTTACTATCGGAAACGGGGGAATCATTGCATAGCTAAAAGTAAAGCATAATAGTGCAGAGATGACATATTTTTGTAGGCCAAACCAGAAGTTAGCATCACCCTGGTTCCCTCGACAAAAAGTCAATGGGATATTTCCATTGGGTTTTGGATTATTGCAAAAAATAAACTCTGTGGTTTGTGATACTTACACATTTTGTTCAGCTAGATAATCTCCACGAATGAACACCACTTATGATTTTTGAAGTGTAAATGCAATCGCTAGAAGTAAAAGCTAACGTTAGGTTAAAAACAAACTACACCACCAATTGCAGGTAAAAAGCATTTGTGCAGTTTCCCACAATACGCACTGTGTTAACATGAACACATTATTCAAAAAGTGCACAAAGGGCAAACTACTGTGCTGATTATCTCATGTGCAAATCCACACATCTCTTGAAAACTCTTATTAGATTATATTGACTAGGCTATTAGATTTTTGGTGACATTTGTAATCAAGTAGATCCTGTATTTCACCTGTCAACATACATGTATGTATTTACATTCTTCAGGCAGTCACTGATATCATATGTGCTGTTCAAAGCATTAGATATTCAACATGGCTGCGTACACCGTTAAACTGCATATCAAGCAATCAAACTGATAACAAAGAGTGCCTAATCAAAAACGCCCACTTAATGATCGTTTAGTATATATCGGACTCTCTCTCTGTGCAGAGGGAAAAACAGCAAATTCATTTCATTGGTTGTATACTGTATAGTACTATGTATACCAATGATCCACAGTAGTCTATTGTGGAGGAAGTGGATTGTGAGCGTGAAAAAAGCAGTCATATTGTGGGGATCCAACAATGCCCATTTTCTTTCTATTAGAAGCAGTGAGGAGCCTGATTGTACTCTGCTGGTACCAGAGACACATAAGCATGACCCAGAGTATACAATCAGCCTAAAAAAACATCTTCTGCTCTCAGCAAAGCAATTGTTCTATTGTATTCTGTTCTTCTTCTTGTTATTATTGAGCCAATTAACTTGCTGTGTTGTAAAAAAGCAAAACAAAACAAAAAAAACAGTCATTAGTTCTAAGCCCTGATTGCACTTTATGTCTTGTTTTATTTCATTATGTTTTAAACTCCAAATGCACTTGCTATTTATTAATTTTGTTTTGTGAAATAAAATTTAAATCGGCGTTAAGTTTGCCTTTGTGGACCTTGTTGACTACGGGCAAATGTGAACCCTGAGGTTATAAACGTTGCTGTACACTTTAGTAACTAATTATATCCCCAACTCAAACTTTCAATTAACCAAAGTATATTCACTCTAAAATCAAAAAGAAACAGCGTCAACAGTAAACCACACACACACACACACACACACATATTTAGCTAAGGTCTCAGCTCATCTACACAAGTCTTTGAATGCAACACAACACAACTGCCTGAAGGTCACAGAACTAATTGCTTCTGTTGGCGTTAACAGCCTCTGTTGCTCTTTAGGATCTCAGCCTTTGCGGCATCTTAAAAATGCGTGTGATGCCTGGCTGTGGTCCTAATTTGTGTTTAGATTGCGTGGTTGGAACTTTAGTCTGATTTATGATGATGTTTTTGTGAATACATACACAGTGCATCCATCTTCCTATCTCATTTTATAGACACTCTGCAATGCAAACATTATTAGAGAGCAAACGTGTTATTGATGAGGTCGTGATAGCTGACACCTGTTTGGATGTGGGTGGACATCCATCAACGATGTCGACACACAGAATCATTATCATTAAAGTCGTCCTCCGGATCACTGTTTTAATGTGACGGCACCAGGCATTGTTAAGTTTAACTCTTCCCTTCAGTAGAATCACATTAGCATTTCATGACATACAGTACATACTCGGGGCTCAAAGGATTATGGGCTCTCTGCCTGATCCCTGCACCACATACTAAATTGTCTGAGTGGATACGAATCGAGCAAAGATCATTTAGATCTACAGCTGAAGCAGTTAATATCCCTGCTGTTGTTCTGTTGTTTGAAACGGGCCCTCTGTAGTTTCATGGAAGGTTAAATGTCAGATCTAATGTGTTTCTGAACATCGGCCGCTTTATTATAGTCCGTTGTACCACTGGCTCATCGTGATGATACATGATTTGAGAGTAAATTAGGACTAATTGCAGAATTAGGAGTGGAAGGAGTGGGAGGCAGGGAGATGGACAGACAGACAGACAGAGTGAAGAGTTGGACTTGGTGGGCTGAACGAGTTCATTCATTTGAAAGCCTGGAACATTCACTGTGCTCGAGTGGTCATCTTGTGGCTCACTTATAAAAAGGGCCAAGCCATCATTATCATCAACCACTTAACCATTACGCACCTGAGCACCAGATACTGTAGGTGGGGTCTACTGTATCAAATGAGACGGCACAATGAAGGACCGTTAACAAACAACATGTGCGGCCCTACTGAAGTGGCCTGGATGATGCAAAACCACAGCCGTTGAGTGTTCTGAATATGTACTCAAAAGAATTACAGTGGATGAACGAAAGGATTTGCATCCCTTCTTTATGCAGTAAACAGTCAATATGACCCTTGTGAATCAAGTGCCTTACATGACAAGGGTGCAGGAGGTATCTGAAGTGCAAAAGTAAAAAAAAAAAATAAGGATTTTTGGAGAATTTTAGCCTTAATGCAATGCATGCTGGGAAGTATATGCAAATTAGCATACAATGTTCCTAGTTAGCACGATTTAATGATTTAAACCTGCAGTAGGCAGAATGTTTTTGGCATCATTGGGCAAAAAATCCATAATAACCTTTTAGCATATTGTAATTCAAGTGCTCTGAGAGAAAACTAGACTTCTGCTCCTCCTCATGGCTCTGTTTTCAGACTTTAAAAAATCTAGCCTGTGATTTTGAGACTCTGAGACTTTGGCCAATCACAGGTCATTTCAGAGAGAGAGCGTTCCTATTGGCTGTTCATTCAACGGAGGCAGCTGTCAATCACTCACAAACTCTGATCAAATGGTCAAACTAGGCAGCGCTGATGAAATATGAATCAATATTCTGTTACTGTAATGCCTATTTCTCGCCTCAAATGTTTTCAGAAATATCTTGTATTTCCTCCGGTCTGTGAAATCTTGCAGATGCAATGAGGAGCACCGGAGGACACATTGGCACATGATTTGTTTTCAGATTACCTGTCTCATGCACTACTGTCAGGATATAGTGACCGTTTTATGAAAATATATTTCTTAAATAATTTGCTCCAATTCTACCCACTGCAGCTTTAAGTAAGCAATCCATTGGACATTTAGTCACCAAAACTGAGTTCTGAATAATTAAACACTTGAAACTGACAAACCTATATAAAAATACTGAGTTATAACTTATTATGAGAAAGGATATGGAAGTCAAAATCTGTTTACAAATCAAAGAAAAAAAATAAATCAACAGAAGTTTCTCACTTTGTAATGAATCACAGATTGAAATTGGAAGCTATCGGGAGTCACTCACTTTTGTTGCTCTTAGTAGCTCTCTTTTTTTAGCACCACAAAACTAAATGGCATGCAACAACCTGTTATTTTGATTTTACCTGTCTGTTTCTTTCAGTGGCTTCCTGCTAGGATGGAAGCAGCTCGTAATACTTATTGACTAGTTTTGTTAGATAGTTTTCAAGCAATAATCTAATCAAAATATCTTTACAAAAAAATCTCCCACATTGACATGAGGGTATTCAGATATTTCCTGAACTGCCCTCCTCTTCCATGATGAATACATACTTTCAATTTCACAACTAAAAGTGTCTTTACAACCAATATTCAAGGTTCAGCAGCAGAAAATGCATTATTTTACCCTCCAGATGAACTGCTGTTGGGCTCATTTACATAAAAATCCTGCTAAATTGAACAATTGCATTGACAAAACTTTGCACCCCTGGCAGTAATTTGCATCAGCTTTGCTAAATATCCCCCAGAGTCTCATGGACGGCTATCAGCACAAGAAAACTGCACAAAGAGGAGCCTTTTATGTATCCTCCTGGTGTGTTTAATGGTGGAATGGTATGCAGAGAAAAGATGGCTCATTTTGCAGCTCACTCTAAGTGAGGTACTGTCAACATCATTGGCTTGATACATCGACAGGATCAAGACATGATCACGCATAGCCCAGCCGCATGTGAATGAGACGATGTGCAAGGCAAAAGCGTGTAATAAGAATGCCGTTCTTGCTTTAGGTGGGTCATTTTCATGCCATGTAATCTGTACTGACCGCAATGTAAATGCATCCGCATGCATATGCTACGCTCAGAGCTAATGACGTATAATAAAAAGGGAGAAAGACGGTTTATGGCGGACAGGAGGGGAGGTGAATGGGTCCAACAAACACAGGACTTTCAACCAGGAGACCAGTGTTTTGTTTTGTAAGCTACGTTAGTGACGTTTGTCACATGTTTGTAGTGACATGATGTGTTTTTTAAGTGACGTTTGTGATGTGTGTTTCGTACTTATATTATGTTACGTTGTTTTTCTATACGTATTTCACTTAGTTTAAGTATTTTTAAGCCCAACCATGATGTTTTTCCTAAACCTAACTAAGTTATTTTGTTGCCTAAACCTAAGTAAGTGGTTTTGTTGCCCCTGCTGGTAGCCTACTGAACCTTCATACACTCATGTATTATTCATGCCTTGGCGAGGCAAAATGTGACACTGTCTATTACACGCTTTGGCATGATATTGGGTTGTAGCGCCAGACCTATCTCCACTGCGCCTTGTCAGCACTAAAGAAAGATCTGGCTCCACACATTATCATTCTGCTATAAGGAAAAAAAAAACACTTTGACTTGTTTTCATTTCTTTAAAGCAATCACAATCGTCTTGGGCGATGCCAAGCACTGAATGCAGCGATGGTGACCTTGCAAAATAGAAATGGAAATTATTTAACAACACAACACAATGGCAAATATTGTCCAGAAACCCTCCCAGGTACTGCATTTAGCATAAAAAAATATGCTCAAATCATAACAAGCCCAACAGACAACAACAGCTGTCAGTGTGCTATGATTGCCCCAAACTGCATGTGATTATTATAAAGTGAGCATGTCTGTAAAGGGGAGACTCGTGGGTACCCATAGAACCCATTTTTATTCACATATCTTGTGGTTGGAGGTCAAGGGACTCCATTGAAATGGCCATGCCAGTTTTTCCTCGCCAAAATTTTGCGTAAGCTTGGAGCGTCATTTAACCTCCTTAGCGACAAGCTAGTATGACACGATTGGTACCAATGGATTCCTTAGGTTTTGTAGTTGCAACTTGCCTTAATGTGTTGAAGAAATTAGCGGCGTTAAAACAAATTTGCGTTAACGCTTTATTATCGCGTTAACTTTGACAGCCCTAATATTTATATTTATATATATATGTGTGTCTTTTTCTAACTATTGTTTGTATCATACACAGAACACAAATATTACACGGCGAAAAAGCAAACAATTTTTTGCGGGAACTAGGTAGATTTTCTGAGCTTTCGCACCACGAACAAAGGCATCAACTAATCAAGCCAAACAAGTTGAGTTGTATCTATGAAACAACAACGTGGAGGCTACATAGCCCGAACCAAGACGGCAAAGGTTATTATTCCTTTCAACCTTGACAAAGGTGGTGCAGACTGGATCCACTCCGTCCGTTCTCACCTTTCACAATAAGAGCCCTAGCCCTAGATAATTGCCAATTTTCTGTTAAAAATTGATGTCTAGAAGAGTATTTCTTATGGCAATGGTGTTACTGTATCTGAGCCAAAGCTCCCACAGTCACAAGGTTTTCCAGGATGAGCACCAAACAAGACAGCCTGTCGATTATGTCGAGGACAGTAGAGGAACACATTGCTGACAGCTCAAGGGAATGAAGCATTGTGCTGCCGCTTCGTCTGAAGAGACAATGACAGAAGAGAAAAGGCCACAGGAGACAATCTAGACTGAGTCGGTTCGTCTCCATGGTGACTCCTGACTTTGAAGAGCTGCCCTGGTTCTTCCAGTCTGACTTGGTGCTAACAAGATATTTTTTTTTAACAAAGTCTAAGCACAGACAACACCTCACAATGATGAGGTCTTATTGGGATCACCATGAGCTACTGGAACATTCAAATCTTGGCCCTGACACATCCACACCACCACAGCTTATTTTGGCTGTCTACACTTCTCAGATGGATTGACATCTCCCTAATCTTTGTATCTTTGTCAATTCATACCTTTGTCACTAAATACTTAATGAACTTTGGTGTCCCCATGCTCCGTCCACTAAGTTTTGCCTCCTTAGTTACGGTTGCTACGTCTGACAAGCTTACCAATCTAGTACAGCACATATTCAGAGTGATATTTCTTTCTAACATAATACCGTTCAGATGTTCACTATAGAAATAGATATAGGTTACTTGGATAGACAACAACAAGGTCATATTACAGCCAGGCAATATGACGATATAAAAATGTCTACTGTATATATTTTTCTATATCGCAATGTCGAAAAAACAGCGGCTTAACTGCGTTATGGTAATATTTCCTTCATTTGGACTTTCTGATCCTTGCAAGTGGAAGCGATGCTGTAGCAAACCAAAGAGGTACTGTTCTGCTAATATGGAGAGGAAACAACATGTGGAAACTGTACCGCAACCGAAGTAGCCCCCTTTTACTCTATGTAAAAGGGGGGTACTTCTGTTGTTTGGCCGTGGTGTGGCTACAAAAAGTCTAATACGGACCAGAAACCGTCTTCCACAAAGTTTGCCCCAAGCCGTGAAGCCGGTCTCCATTACAGACATATTTGTAGAGCAAGCTACATGTTGTCATTAAAGCCTCAGTAGGCGACATTTGTTTGGCATCATTGGGAAAAGATTCCAATGAACCAATGATATAATAATCAGTGAGGTCGGGGCGGCTGTGGCTCAGAGCAGGTCGTCCACCAGTGTAAGGTTGGTGGTCCGGTGTGTCGAAGTGTCTTTGGGCAAGATACTTAACCCCAAATTCATTTCCACAAACCCTTACAGCTTTTATCCACAGCTAGTGATGTAGTCAGTAAAGATAACTTTATACCAACATCTTATACCAACAGCCTAATTACATTTGCAATAAATTGAATAAGAAAATAATCAGATACCTTAGAAAATTGACGATATAGCTGTACCTGATAAAGAGACAATTTGGGTTTGAAACGTTGTACTTTTCTTCTAAATTTAATAAAGTAAAAAATATATATC
>CAKALG010038939.1:0-19174 GCA_916700815.1 Helicolenus hilgendorfi
AAAAAAAAAAAAAAACTGGACACATTCAACCCCATAACACACTTTCCATCCTTTCCTAATCTCTTTTCTTTACTTTAGGTTTTAACAATGACTCACAACCAGACAAAATGAAGAATGTTTAGTTCAGGGTTGCTATAGCTCTCCACTTCATGAACTTTAACAAAAGGCATACAAATAGATATGAACAGTTTATACAGCATTTCTTAAATTGTTGTGGATCCAATAAGACTTGTAATATTCCTTATATTCCTATTAGGGCTGTCAAAGTTAACGCAAAATCATTTTAACGCCACTAACTTCTTAAACGCATTAACACAATTGATATTTCTGAGGTTGTCCCGGGCTCAGTTTTAAAGCTAGAGTGAAGACACTGGCTTCATATGAAACTAGAAAAACCTAAAGAATCCATTGGTATCAACCATGTCATACTAGCTTGTTGTGAAGGAGGCTAAATAACGCTCCAAACTTACTCAAAATGTCGGCGAAAAAAACTGTCATGGCCATTTCCAAAGGGGTCCCTTGACCACTGACCTCAAGATATGTGACTGAAAATGGGTTCTATGGGTACCCACGAGTCTCCCCTTTACAGACATGCCCACTTTATGATAATCACATGCAGTTTTGGGCAAGTCACAGTCATGTCAGCACACTGACACACTGACAGCTGTTGTTACCTGTTGGGCTGCAGTTTGTCATTTTATGAGTTGAACATATTTTTTTATGCTAAATGCAGTACCTGTGAGGGTTTCTGGACAATATGTGTCATTGTTTTGAGTTGTTAATTGATTTCCAATAATAAATATATACATACATTTGCATAAAGCAAGCATATTTGCCCACTCCCATGTTGATAAAAGTATTAAATACTTGACAAATCTCCCTTTAAGGTACATTTTGAACAGATAAAAAATGTGCAATTAATCAGGATTAAATATTTTCATCGATTGACAGCCCTAATTCTTATTTAGACTGTGTGGTTGCTTTTGTAAGCCTTGATCTCCCTAGCAGTGGATCCCTTCAGTGTAAGCCCCAGGAGGTTAAAGTATCTCCAATAGTTCAAGCCAAAACATGATGCAACCTCCATGCAGGTTTTACAGACACCACTGAGACTGCTCTGATGAGACCACTGGTTGCTGCTCTCAAACTCGCGGGTTGTTTTTCTTTTCTTGCTTTGTTTCTGTTATTTTTTTCTCTTTAATCTACTATATAAGCTTTGTAGTAGGTCAAGTACAGAATAATATTGTCAGTTTCCATCATCTGAAATGGCCCCCAAACTGATAATAAGTCAACAAGGTGGAGGTTTTGTCTTTCTCTAACTCATTTGAGGGTGGAAACGTGGAAACTTGCCTGCCTTTGCTGTCCATTGCTGTCTTTTGTATCACTCCCTGAGTTGAACAATGTGAACAGACACATACTGCTTTTGTTCTGAAATAAGGTCATAGAGGATAAGAGGCTGACTCATCTCTTCCTGCTTTAGACTTCGTCCTTTTTAAATTCAGAGGTTTCTGGACGGGTGATAGTAAGACTTGTAAAGCACTCAGATTTGTTCCTGTGACAGAAAACTTGGCCAGCTGAGGACACAGAGAAACTGGATGAGATCACTGAGCCACATGTTTGATTTTGACGGCCTTTTGGCATCATCTGAGACTCTGAGATCATGACAGTGTCAGTGACTGTGGAAGGATGATTTAATTACCAGGTCCCGCATACACAGACATATTTTGGCAGTTTGCGTTGGGAATTAAGCAAGGAGTCAGCACTAAATTAACATTTCAGCTTTAGTAGTAGCAGCAGCAATGAACTGTATACAAGCTCTAATCACTCTGATTGGAACTTTGGTGGGTCATTATTGACCTATTTTTGTTATTTTAAGATATAAATGTCCTTAATTCCATTATGTTTCCCTTTCACTTGTAATTTAAAGCAAGGGTCGGTAATATTTTGGAACTTTTTTTGTTATTTTTGTTGACATTCTCATTACATCCTGGCAGCAATCAATAAATGAAATGCTCTGACAAAAAAGAGAAAAAAAATATCAGAATCTGTGGCTGTCATAGGACTGTAATAAACGCGTCCAACCATTTAATTTGATTGGACGGCTTACCTGGCTGTTTATTTACCTACCAACCTTCCTCCCTTTGCACACTGCCCGTGCACTCATTGCACATCACCGGAGTGTTCCGTAAGCTGCTGGCTTGACAGCTGTGAGCACAATCGCCATGTTCGTTGTTAACGTTCATTATTTTGGGTGAGTGGCTTTGGAGGTATAGGCCTGAACGGATAGACTGTTGCAGACTTAGCGTCTTTCTCTCTAGATTTAGGGACTTTTGGAGCTACTTTCATAGGAAAAGAGTTGGCAACCCTGGGCTGGGATTTTTAGTTGGATACTAGCAGATTCTTGCAGTGTTGCCAGTTTTAAAGTGATTTATTTAGTTTTTACCGCTAGGCAAACATTTTAAAGGATGGGAGATCTAATAGGTCATTCAAGAGGTCAGCCACTGAAAAAACATGTATCATCAATCACCCAAATGTTAAATAACATAACAATATTTCAGCTGCCTGATAGGAACAGGAATGTAGGCAATGTTTGGCTATTCTCCAAAAAATATTATATGATTGGTCTTCTATAAAGTCTGAAGTTACAACATGTTGATGTTTAATGACACATGCTTCAACTAAAAAATACCATACATCAATTTCTTGTACATCAATATCATTATCAAATTGTATTTAGCCTGGCCATCAAATCCTCACAATACCACTGATAAAAATACAATCCTGTTACTTTCACCTGCTGCATAATTTTACACACATCATGTTTGCATGCGCACTGCAAAAGTGGATTGGATTTCATTCCTGGAATCCATTCTATGTTTAATGGTACGAGAGAGATCAGTTGCATAACTTCTGTCATTAAAGCAACAATTTATTCCGCTCAGGAAGTGCACATCTTTCCTGTTATTCCATTAGCCATGAAATGATTATAGCAATAGCAATATAATTACATTTTTTTCAACTTATGTATACAATATGCATCCCGATGCACTCTTTTTATCATTGTCTTTTACTACCATAAGTTTATTAAATTCTTATACACGCATGTAGAATTCTTACTCAATCATGGTCTCAATATTTATTTCAATTTTATGAAAAAGGGAGCGCTGTTTTTCATTAATGGCATCCTCCTTCAGTGAATTAACTCACACATGTGTGTTCAATGTGGTGATTTTATGCACGTGCAGATGAGAGAGAACTGTGATAAATAGAGAGCCGGACATACAGGACTACCAGCAGGACCTTGATATCCTCTAATGGCTCTAATGGAATGTACTGTTTTTATTGGGGCCATGAGGGCCCAAAGGACCACTAGGCACGGAAATAAATTGGGATAAAAAAGGTAGCAGGGGACTCTTTCATTTTCACAGTCCGGGGTCACCTAGATCAGAAACACATGTTGTCGTGTTTTCAGTCAATGAGGCCTACGGCAGTAACCTCTGGAATCACTGGGAGCATGACAGGAAGCTCAGAGCACAGCGGTAGGCTCAGTGCGTCTGTACGTCAGGATCACTCAGCCCTAACAAAAAGAGGCAGGTAATGTGCACCGCTGAGTGCGGCTACGCCAGACACATCACAAGCTTGTGACATCCTCCGTCCTGTGTATTACTTGCTCTACTTTCCTTGCTCTATGTGACCTATTTTATTACAGATTGGATGACCTCTTTCTCTGTAGGACAAGGATTGTTGCACTGAAAAATATCTTCAGCCAAACAAGTGATTGAAATCAGAACTGTGTATTAAAATGATGCTTTTGAATGCAGGTTTATTTTATTGATATTAGTGCAATTCATTATTTATCCCGTCTTGCTTCAAGATAATGCTAGATACTAGTAAACAATGTTACACCACAGAATTGCTCACTGGCAGAAATGACAACATAATTTTTTCAGCCAAACTTGTCATTTGGGTACATAGGTCACACATGGGTCAAGTGCAGGTTAACATTTCACCGTCTTTGCTACACTATGGCCAACGGAGAAAACTGCGAGTCACCGATAAGTCACAAGGTATGCAGATTTAGGCGGAATATGATGGAAACTACCACAAAGAAAAAAGGAAAAGCAGCCCCAACAAAGACTGTGAAACTACTTATAAGTATTTATAAGCCGGTGGAAGGCGATTCTCAGTTGTTTTTTTTAAATTTGCCAACATTTTTCAATTTCACACGGGGGCGAATATGACATGAAGCGACACAGTTCATGTGAGTCTCACAAGAAACGTGCGACTCAAAAAGAGATGTGCTGATCTATGAATCCATTCGGGCAAAGCATAGAGATGTAACAAGATAAGGGGCAGAATAGAAATGTTTATTATTTAAGTTAGATAGACATTATATCAAAATTGAAGACTATCTCTCAGCCACACAAACATAGTCTTTGTCCCACATTTTGGTTTGTTGGGATCTGGTCACCCTACACAACGGGTGGGTGGGAGGTGGAGGTGGAGGTGGATGGGTCCAACAAACTCAAGGCTTCCATCCAGGAGACCGCTGTTCGTGTCCCGTGCGTTATGTTTCACTTTCATTTTACAGCTGTTCATTCGTTGCCTGTGTTCATAATGCCAAGTCTCATTTGCACTGTAAAAACGAAGTAATTTGAAGCCCAACCATGTTGTTTTTTCCTAAACATAACTAAGTGGTTTTGTTTAATTCCCAACATTAAGCACGTGTTTACTGCGCCCGAAAATTGACCCCAAGGGGTTGTTAAGCGCGTCTTTTAGTGCTACGGAAAAAGTGACCCTGAGGGATTTGACAAGCTTTGTTTTCACTTGTGTAACCAAAAATGAATCTGGAGTATCAGAGTGGTTGAGGCCATTCAATCCATGCTATGAGGGCAGAGGGGGTGCGATATAGAAAATGTCTGTGGCACTGTTGAATAGGGTTACCATGGTACCCTATCACTGCAATCAGAGGGATAAACAAAGCTGTAAACACATGAGTTTACAACTCTCTAGAATGACACTGTGTTTTCCTGGCATGTTTATACATACCAAGAATGAGGTCAGATTCACATGCGTGGACACGCTTGTGCACACAACTGCACATCAACCAATGACCACAGACACAAATATAACAGGCCCTCTTTCACAAGTCTCAAACAGCAACATCAAAATGATTAAAGGCGTGACAGACGAGGAGAAAAATAACGGCCAGAAACAAAGATAAAGTGAAGCAGGTGATGGAAAATATGAAAGAGTTGCTGATCTGTTTTCTCCTCCTCTGCAGTAATAAATAACTTGCAGCAGATCAGAAACTGACTCACAAGTTCCAGGCGGCAGTAAAGGAGGGATGCAGGGAAAAAGAGGGGGAAAAGAACAAACGTGAACTAGTTTGATCCTTGCACTCTTTCATTGTGCCCCATTGTGTTGTGCTGGATGTGGCCTGTAAAGAGAGTGTAGGCTGAGTACGTTAAGCTGAAGCATTATTTACAAGCTGGATCTAGAGAAGACGTGCACGGATCAGCATGAACGCACTAGAAATACAGACAGAGCAGTGGGTGCATTACAGCTGAGGGCTTAAGTGACTGCATATGTTGAACCATATTGTACGCATAAGTTATGAACTCCCCCGTCTTTCTCAAGAATTACAGGCCATTTGTGCACATGCACAACACATTAATCTGAGAATAGATGTATTATGACAAATTAAAAGGGCTCTATGTAAGAATCAGAAATTGCTTCCGACAACAACAGTCAGCGTCCTGTTGCTCGCGCTTGTGCTCACACTTTGTAGACACGAGTGAGCATTGGTTAAAGGTCCCATATTATAAAAAAGTGAGATTTTCATGTTTTTTTTTATTAATAAAGCAGGCTTAAGTCCTATATAAATACTGTGAAAGTATTGAAACACTCAATCCATTGGGAAATACACACAGAGCCCATTCGTGATGTCACGAATATACAATATTTAGACCCTTGACACAATTTTAAAACGTAAACATTCTAAATGTGTCCCAGTTTATTTCCTGGTTGCAGTTTATGTGAATGTCATCAGCTGACAGGAAGTACACATGGACCCAAGCTGTTGCCTAGCAATGCAATTCTGTTGCAATTCCGTCAAAATGCGCTAAAACGGAGCGTTTCAGACAGAGGGTAAATACAGGCATATTCAGGCTGACAGTATGAGGAAAATAAAGGTTTTTTTGAACATTACAGCATGTAAACATGTTCTACTAGAAACACAAAATACAAGTATGAACCTGAAAATTAGCATAATATGGGACCTTTAAGACAGCGAGGTGACACACAAAACTGAACATGATTGACAGGCTACATTTTGATTAACGTTAGCAACATTAGCTAGCTGAAACCACAATATCACTATATATTTCACTTGCTTGGCAGTAACGTTAGCTTACCTGTCCAATAGGAATTTTTGCCAGGTCAGGGTCCTTTTCGATACCCAAAACCAAACAAAGGTCCCTCCATGAATCGAAGGCCCGGCCGATGTTGATCCTAGCTTTCCCCCGACGTTGGTCACATTCCTGTTTTTCAAAACGGGCTTTACTAGATATAACTTTGTTTTTTTTGTGCTTCCGTGGACTTTGTGTTGAGGTCTGAGTTGTGGTGGGGGCTAGTCGTTTGTTGGCGCAATTGGACTCCATTTCCAACCGAACGTTAGCTATCGTTACACACTGTTAGCCGAGTAGAGAGTAAAGACACTCGCGAGCGCGCATGACATCAAATCTGTTGGATTTTCCCAGAAAAAAAACGGCCCACATTCTTCACATTAAAAGCTGTCTACAGGCTGATAGAGGAAACCCAGAAAGTTACCGTAGGTCGAATTTGTTAGGTTAGGTTACAACCTGTTCACACATTGGTAATAAAAAAGCAATTGAAAAACGTTTATACGTGTGAAAACTTTCATACAGTCCCTTTAAGCAAATGTCTCACAACATCACCAAAAATGTGAGAGAGATCTAAAACCTTCTTGTCATTGGCAGGAATAAAGAATTGGAAGTTCCTACTACATTTATTTAGTTAATGATTCATTTAACATACCTGAATTATTTGGCTTAACAAAATTCTTAACCTCTCCCCCTGTTCTGGTTTTCCTTTACTCTCTGAAAGTCTCTTTATATTTCCATACAAATATCACATTCTCTATCTTAGACAACTTGAGACCCTCTCCAGACCTGAGGCCAGTCAGTGTGAAACCACAGTACAGCATTTAATACCAGTAACCAATATATCAGAGTTACAGAAGTTTTTCCATTGTCCTCAATAACCATGAAAGTTTCTCATAGTGAGGTCACAGTTCAAATGGAAGACTCAGTGCCTCTTCAGAGAGCTGCTGTGCTTGGATTAGTTCTGGTTTAGCCAGTGAGCTGACTACATACATTCTGTAGAGTTGTGCAATGTTGCTTAAATATATGGTAATAAGAATCGATAACCATCTCCAATGTTGATCTGCATTTAACCACAAAGTATAATTGTTCCAGTGTGGAAAGAGTATAAAATCTGCAAACTCACTTACACCAGTTACACTATAATACACTGTCTATGTTTCTCAGGTTACAAGTAGCAATAACCAACACGGGTCTCACACTTTGTGAGTTCATAAGCAGACTTTAAGTGGAAGGCAAATTGATAGTTTAGCGACGCATACCAGGAAAAAAATACTGTTTACATCTTTCTGTGTTGTTTAAAACAGCAGGCTGGATTCGTGAGAAACTACAGAATGGCCTCTAGTTTGACACCCGTAGAGATAAACATCATCACGGGGTGCAAACAGTTGTTGACAGACTGCTGTATCATTTGTGACAAATGGATTGACTTATAAAGGGGGGGACTAATTCAAAACAGACATTTGAGTTATGGCTATTATAAATGTTTATCACAGTGTCACACAACTTATTTAAGACAAGCCTTGCTTTTCCTTCGAGGCCAAAAAGAGGCTCGTCGCTGCCACCTTTATGTCTGTGCCGGACTATGGCAACATTATATACATGCATCTTCTCAAAGCCTATGCATGCTGGATACTGTTTACCATGGAGCACTGAGATTTATTCCGAATTGTAAAGCCCTTACACACCATTGCTCTTTGTATGCTCGAGTAGGATGGTCTGCCTTGTCCCGTAGACTGAACCACTGGGGTGTTCTTATTTATAAGGCTATTTTTTGTCTGCTTCCATCTTACCTACGGATCTACATCCTTCAAAAAAGTACGGGAAGTTTCTGTCTTCGCTCCCAGGACTTAATCCTTATTAACTGTCCCCAAAGTCCGTACTGAACTGGGGAAAAAATACATTCAAGTATGCTGCATCCCTCTTCTTGCAATCAGTTACAAAATGACCTGAATCTACGAGAGCTGGTTTCACTGGATGTCTCCAAAGTGCTTCTAAAAGACTTGGAAGCAAGCACATCTGGCTTTGTGAATGCCGTTGAACGTTTTTTTCAACACCTTAAGATTCTGTAATTTGCTCTTTGTCTTCGTTTTAAATTGTTATGTTTGTTTTATGTCTGCAACCGTGTAACTGTGCTGCTGCCTATCTTGGCTAGGATACTCTTGAAAAAGAGTAATCTCAATGAGTTTTTACTCCTGGTTAAATAAAAGTTAAATAAACAAATAAAAAAGACCAGTACATGTCCAGTTAACCATCATCCATCAAACTTCAATCTCATGTGTAAACAGTGCTGCGACACCATTTGCAGATTGTGCCAGTTTTCTAACATTAAAATTAAATTTCATCTTTGGCAACAACATTTCTCATATAATGTATATCTGTAGAGTTGAATCTACAGTTTCTAGTACTATTTCCTTATCTGCCTTGACAGATAAATACACATACACACGCAAACTGTAATTAGTCCACTGACTGCTGCTTCCAGTCTACAATGCAGACTTAGTGCCAGAGTTAGGAAGGGTTGGGTGAGGGATATTAGAAAGTTGACAAGTTCAGCAGAGTTCAGTAAAGCACTCTCCAAGGAGACCAAGAAAGATAATTCATCCCAAAGCCTGTTTAATTCTGAAGAACAAAAAGCAAAAGACACTGACAACTGAAGCCAGTGACTATTGCAAACAGAGCCAAACTGAGTTTTGCCAAGGCCGTATAAAAAATAAGAAGAAAGGCAACAGAGTGGAAATAAATTACTTTTCTCACTGTAGCTTTTGGTGACCTATACCTGTGTATATTCACAAGGCCAAAATAGAACCATATGGTTTTATTTGTCTTAGTCTTAAAGACTAAAATTCACTGGCCTTCAAACACACAGATGACATTGACATTCTCTACAAAGAGAATATCCTGCTGATCTCAGAGCTGGAAAACAAAGATCCATCATAAACTCATCGAGCAGCCCGCACACAGAATCTCCATGAGCATCCTCTGTGTGTAGCCAAAACTATTTTCACCATCACTGTGATTTACATGCTCACTGACACAGAAGACAGTCAGTGACATGTGTTTGTAAATCAGCGATGACTAGGTCAATGCCAGACAGCCATGTGGATTTTGAGGGCTCCAATAACATTTCTAGGTAAAAATATCACCAAATCCCAAACTGGCTCAGCAGAAATCCCCGAGGTAAACGTAAGCTGTAAAAGTGTATCCATACATACACCGCATGACTTCAGTGCCATGTCACTGATTTGTGAGTATATGATACAAAATATATACTCATACAGTGAATACAAATGTGATATACGGTAATCTTGCAGTGATGTACTGAAGGGATGGATATAAAAACTGGAGATACTGGCTGATCATTTAATCAATCAATCAATCACTACAATGTATGACTGAAATTCTTGTGAGAAAGTCCTTTTGGAAATGAGCTTATTCTCACATACCCAGAATACAAATAGAGTCAGCGGCTTCCTCGAGCGCTGGAATGTGTGCGACACTTCAAAGCAAACTTTGTATGAACGTTTCTGGCCTACAGTCAGAGGCTCAAACACACACACAGACAAATTTACAGTACGTGCATGCATGCACACTGAGAGAACACATGTATCACTTCCACGATTGTGTATCCTCACATATATGTACACACCACATGTGATCATGCACAAGCATGCACACACACACACTTATATTCACATTCACAAGAGGTATAAGAATGTGTTAACTATGAATGTCAGCAGTGGTCATGTTTCTTAAAGCTCCAGGAGGTGTCAGAGTAAAATTTCTTAAGAAATCGTTTTGGTTTTGATCACAATAATTGCTTGTTCTGTGATGAACACATTGAAACTACAGAACATTTATTTTATGAATGTATTTTTGCTAATGCTTTCTGGGATGATTTGTATTATTGGTTGTCCACTAAATTTGTACATTTTTCTAATCTAACAAAGGCAAATGTTATATACAATACGAACATCTCGCAATATTCCAACTTTTTTCTCGTAAGGTTATGACTTTATTTTCGTAATATTCTGACTTTTTTTCTCATAAAATTATGACTTTATTCTCGTAATATTACGACTTTTTTCTCGTAAAGTTATGACTTTATTCTCGTAATATTCTAACTCTTTTTCTCGTAATATTATGACTTTATTTTCAGAATATTACGAGTGTCTTTCTCGTAAAGTTATGACTTTATTGTCGTAATATTACGACTTTTCTCCCGCAAAGTTATGACTTTATTCTCGATATATTCTGACTTTTTTTCTCATAAAGTTCTGACTTTATTCTCGTTTTTCAGTGTCATGCACAGACACATGAAGTCTTGCTACTTAAGGTGGCAAGAATATGATAAACGTCAAGTGAAACTTTAATCCAGTTTAATGAAGCTAATGGTGCCTTCAAATGAAACTGGTGAGCTTGTGTTTACAACATGGGAAGTCGTGTACACGATATGCTTGGCGTTCAAGTGGTTAAGTCATGAGAACACCACTGCTAAGCAACGGCAATATTAACTTTGCTGTTGGCGTCTAGAAGCCACAGAGGCTAACAAGCTAGCAAGTGGGTAACATAATACAGGAAATGCAAAGTCATAATGACGTTGGTAATATGCACATTTTCCTCAAACCTATTATAAAATCACGAAGAAAAAACAATATATGAGTAAAATTACAATACATTAACTTATTATGCACCGAAAAATTTACTTCCAAGGCCTCCACCATTTCTGACGCCAACGCCAACAAACACGTCACAACTCGTAAACTCTGAGCTTTCAGAAACTTTCCACCTACGAGGTTGTGAATACCACAAGAGGTATATGGACTCTTCCCGTGAACACGGTAAACACGACCCCATTTGAAGGCACCATATAACCTCTGATTCTGACAGAAGTGTAGTCCTCACCATTATAATCCAAAACAAAGAATCGGAACATTGCAATAACTCCCGGACTAATTGACAGTGGTTTTGACATACAGACGAACATTAGACAACAATATATTTAGGTTATTACTGTAACTATATATGTAACTGTGTATTAATACTAATATGACTACATTAATTATATGATTAATATGCATCAAATTGTGAACTAGATGCAGTACATTATGTAGGATTTTACAACTAAGACATAGTTTTAAAACTACTATTTTCCTGCCAAACGTCCATAGCAACCCAGTTTGTAACAACAAGTGAAGCATTACTGGATTCTCTGAAAACTTGTCTGTTATGAACAACTGGTGCATATCTCAATTTGATGTAGTAGTGGAACTTATTCAAGCAAAACAAGTGAGGCATTAATAGACCCGCTCACACACCAACAGAAGGCCTTGTCCTCAAAAATCATCACACATGTTTCTGATCATAGCATCTGAAGCCAACTGAGAGCAGAGTATTTAGCTCTCTAACAAAAGGTCAGTGTCCTAAAGAGGTCCGAGGGGCAGAATGACCACTTACAGATGCTCACAAATAACTAGACAGTTACTTTGATTCTGAACTGACCAGCTCACTGGCAACTGGGGATTGCAAGTACTGCGAGGCAAGTAGACAACAAATTTAAACAGTAATGATATTCCATTTATACCTATCAAAGCATTTTTATATTGAACTGAAGTTCACTTTCTGTATTAGGAAGTGTTTCAACTACTGTAAAGTGATATTTAAATCTGTAAGGGTAACAACCTTTAAAAATTACGAGTAAATCATTTAACTTTTCACGCAACAGTCATTTGTTGTGAAATAAGTTTTTAATAATTATCTGATACAAGAATGCAATCACAAAGTTGGGATTTGTTAAGGAAAAGGCATATGATTTATCTTGATTGTCAATAAATAATATGGGATATACAGTATATGTTTACAGTGAATGACTAATAAGAAAAGAATGATCCTTTCTTTGTAACAAACCCAATGCTGATGTTGAGGTACCTTTAATCAAGCTGCTGAACTTAAACTGCTCCAGAAACCAAATGTGACCTTGTTTAATGTGGCAAGTCTTATCATCGTATCATTAATTTTGGAACCTATCAACATAAACTGCATTAATAGTGTTATTTTATCATTAAGAGAAGTTTTACAAAACCAAAATGATAGAGCAACAGACAAGTACACAACATCTCTTTGACCGAGCCAGATATATTCTGAGCTGCTGTAGCCTCCCTGTCTCACACAGCAGTCCCAATGCCATACCATGACCCCTAAAAGGCCAAAGGTCACATCAGACTCACAACAGACAGCTTAACATGTGTGACTAATGTCACATTGATCAGACGTGTCAAGAGAACCGGGCTCCTTTTTCATCAGCGCTGCTGAGAGTCTATGAAACCTGAGTCAGAGCGGGTTCCGGAGTGAAGTCACAGGACTGAATTCCAGGAAGTAAATTGCTCTAAAACTCATACAACACACACTACTCTACATTACTTATCTAAACAAAGACAAACCATATTTGATTTCAGCACAAACATAAACACATAAAGTACCCTCTTGTGAATGCACAACATCATCAAGAGTCATTACATCAATTTAGGACTTCATACTATCTTTCAGGACAAGGAGGATCTGCAACCACATTATTGATTCACATTAATAACACCACAAACAAGAAACTAACTTTCCATACTATACTAGTCTACTGCAATCAGAGAGAAGCACACAATCAGCAACTCAATAAATAAAGAAGACAACACATTGGATGACAGGTAGACTATGACAAGAGTCGCATCACTGGGCAACTCCTGAAATCACACAAATATGCAGTCTTGTGTTTGACTCTACCAAAACAGCAGAGCTGTCCTTGACCAAAGAAATTCTTAGTCGACTAATACGATTTTGTCAACTAATCGAATAGTTGATTTAATCCACAAAGAATCACACAAAAGCACCACTTGAAATCTTGTGTTTACCAGAGATGTGATCATAACTTTCTTAGATATAAGACATTTAGCATGAAAAAGCATAAAAAAAACGACTAATCAACTAAAAAATCTTTGACTAAGACCAAAACGACAGATCAGTCGACTAAGAAGGGGCAGCCCTCCAAAACAGATATTAACATCCAGATCAAAAAACAGATACCTTGCTAATGGATGCTGCAATTTGTGCAGAAAAGGCAAGTAAACGGTGGAAAAATGCTAATTTTGGATGAAATGGTGGATGGACAGCTTCCAGCCTATACTGGCCTAGAATGGTTGACTGAACAGTTGAGAACCCAAATTGCTGCTGGCCATTTCCCCTGCATCATTCATGCTACAAGGACCTTCGAAGTAAAGAAAAAAAACTTCTGGCTATCTGTCCACAAAATGCTGGCTGATGTCTGTTCGGGTTGCATTCTGTAATCCCGTTCTCAAACTATCCAAATGTGGGCTTACAAAACAATAAATGTTCTTACTCCCTCCATGTACTGTATATACAAAGCCACTTTGATGCTTATTCTTCCCAATCCAAACTGTTAAAGATATTCTCTGTTTGTTTACCACTGTGTGAAACATGCTGCTGGAGCCAGCACACCTGCAAACTAATGTTTAGATGATTAAACTTCGATGACATTTCAGTTTAGAGACAAATGTTTAACAAAAAGGTCCATAAAAGCACTTTGAATTAAACTTTAAACATGTGACGAGACTGAATGTGTTTTACAGCTAAAACCACAATATCACAATATATTTCACATGCTTGGCAGTAATGTTAGCTTATCTGTCCAATAGGAATTTTGCCAGCTTGGGGTCCGTTTTGATACTCAAAACCAAACGAAGGTCCCTCTATTGATCGAAGGCCCGGCAGTTGTTGATCCTAGTTTCCCCCCCGACGACGGTCACATTCCTGTTTTGCAAGACAGGCTTCACTGGATATAACTTTGTTGTTTTTATGCTTCTGTGGAGTTTGTGTTGGAGTCTGAGTTGTGGTGGAGGCTGGTTGTTTGTTGGCGTTAGAGGACTTCATTTTTAACGTTAGCTATCGTTGCACAGTGATAACCCTGCCGCGGAGCTGAAGAGAGTAAAGGTACTCACAAGCGAACATGACATCACATCCATTGGATTTTTACGGAGAAACCGGCCCGCATTCTTCACAATGAAAACAATTTACCAGCTGATAGAGGAAACCAAGAACAAATTTTGGAAAAACTAGCATGGCCATTTTCAAAGGGGTCCATTGACCTCTGACCTCTATATATATGAATAAAAATGGGTTCTATGGGTACGCACAAGTCTCCTCTTTATAGACATGCCCACTTTGACTATGACTTGCCCCAGTTTGGGGAAAGTCATAGTCAAGTCAGCATACTGACACACTGACAGCTGTTGTTGCCTGTTGGGCTGCAGTTTGCCATGTTATGATTTGAGTATATTTTTTTATGCTGAATGCAGTACCTGTGAGGGTTTCTGGACAATATTTATCATTGTTTTTAGTTGTTAATTGTTTTCCAATAATACATATATACACACATTTGCATAAAGCAAACATATTTGCCCACTCCTAAATATTTGACAAATCTGCGGTACATTTTGAACAAATAAAAAACGTGTGATTAATTTGTGATTAATTGCAATTAACTATGGAAAATCATGCGATTAATCACGATTGAATATTTAAATTGAATGACAGCCCAATTACAACATGTTCACACATTGGCAATAAAAAACTATTCAAACATTTTTTATACGTGTAAAAACGTACATATATACAGTCTCTTTAATATATGTGAAAGAAAGAAACAGAACATAAAATGTGCTGAATTATTAAGAGAGAATTCCACACATGAGGACAAACATGCCAAGGATGTTGAAAGAGCGTCTCATGTAAGGCGATATTTTTTCCAAACCACACTATTCCTGTCATTCACCTCCCACAGAGGTGGGCCCCCAATCATAACCGCGTAGCGAGTGTGAATAGCTGAGGCCAATGCTGTATGTGTCTACAGATTCCTCAGAGCCTACCAGCTAGCTGTGACTTTTAACAGCCGACCCATTCCTCCACACTCTCTTTAGCCCACACTGAGAGCAGAGAGTAGTACTTTATCATTTCCCGTCATCGGCCAGTCAGTGAGGGGATAAACTGTGTATGCAGACATGTGGAATAAACTACATTCTGCAGAATCAAAGTCATTTAAACCCCACCAGGAATCCCAATTTTACCTCCTGAATCTTTTAAGTATTGTAGCTTGGAGAATAATACAGCTGCCCTTGTAGTACTCATCATCTGGAGTAAATTAAAGCCAAAGGGAAACAGTTTCCTTGGCAAGAAAGAAGATGGACCAGATTCAACTTTGTGATCAGCAGAATCACAAACAAACAAATCTTTTTGTACTGGCCACATATGCAAACACACACACAAAACCTGTTGCCTGCCACGTCCGTCCCATCATCTCCTCGACCCTCTGAGCCTCTTGACACTGTCTGCCATCTCTAAGAAGAGGATTAACTCTACTGTTATAATAATGACAAGACATAATTAACTCTACTATGTGCCTCCCAAGGAGAAAAATTATGCTCTATTAGCAGAACAAATCCACTTTGATTGGGATTTCGTAACAAGCATGAAATCCTGCATAATTGAATTAAGTCTTGTTTGTATTAAGATTATCTCGGAATCCCTAACATCATATTGTTATGAAAGTTAGTGAATCACGTGTGTGGCTATCAACGAGCCTCTGACAATATAGAATTAATAGTCCTCTTTCATCACTGTTGGTAAATTAAGTGTAACACACTTAAGATAATGTCTTCCCCCCAGTGACTGATGCATTACTCTTCATTAAACCTGCAGTAGGCAGAATGTTTTTGGCATCATTGGGCAAAAATTCCACAATAACCTTTCAGCATATTGTAATTCAAGTGCTCTGAGAGAAAACTAGACGTCTGCACCTCCTCATGGCTCTGTTTTCAGGCTTTAAAAAAATCTAGCTCGTGACGGGAGACTTGAGCCAAACACAGGTCATTTCAGAGAGAGGGAGCATTCCTATTGGCTGTTCATTCAACAGAGGCAGCTGTCAATCACTCGCAAACTCCGATAAACTCTGATAAACTCTGATAAAATATGAATCAATATTCTGTAACTGTAATGCCTATGTCTGACCTCAAATGTTAACAGAAACATTTTGTAGTGAACTGTTTAGCTGCAAAATGAGAAAGTTTGCTCCTGGTAGGCGGTGCTTGGTATTTCCTCAACTGATCTCAACATGGCTGCCGGGTCACAAACTTTCTCGTTTTGAGACAAGAAATAGGTATTACAGAATATTGAATCATATTTGATCAGTGCTGCCTAGTTTGACCGTTTGATTGGAGTTCGCCAGTGAACTTACCTACTGCTGCTTTAAGAGTAACAACAGCTAGAGCGAACCAATTATACTTCTTGGTTTCTGGGTGAGAAGCATGACATATCGAAGCAAAACATCAGATTTAGGTGTCAGTGAGGAAGAGAAGAGAAGAGAAGAGAAGAGAAGAGAAGAGAAGAGAAGAGAAAAGGTGTTGTTGTCTACATGTGTTAGTGTGTTGTCCAGATGTTCAAGTAAACAAGCCAGTGACTTGGAGTAAGTGATGAAAGGGATCCCCGTAAACCTTCATTCCATGCACATTATTAGTCCACCAACACATTTGGAATGAAGTTCAGATCTCTTTGCTTATTGCACTCTGGTTTGAATATGACTCAAGAGAAATGCTGTAGTCATTAAAAATCGTCTGTGTTCCTAAAGATATCACAACTCTACAGATGTGCATATAGTCTATGTGCAACTGTGTCTGTGTGTGTGTGTGGTTGTGATTCTCTCTGTGAATGCATTAGTGTACAAAGCGTGTGTGCGTTTGTTGTTGTTTAATGGTGAGGATGCGGGATGTGATGAACCAGCAGCTTTGTGTGAAGGAACGTAGTATTTGGAGGCCAGAAACACACATTGTATGATTTAAAAACTGTTTACACGCGAATGACTCAGAAACATCGATGGCGACAGCCACAGTGAGTCACCCACAAATAGACGACACGCAGACTTTAACCTGGAGGTCAGTCAGTTGTTCTAATTTTAAAATTGTACCTACACATCTAGGACTTTTGGGTGCTACATGACACGATATCAAAATAATTTACATCTAATGCTTGTTTTTGTTTCACTTTTTTAGCTGTGAATTCACCATTATTTATACAATTTAACTTAAAAGTCTTGTACCTAAAAGTAAAAAAAAAAAGACAGACTTGTCCTCTAATATATCTGATACAGTTGTACCACTAACACTAACACTAGCAGCGTTTGAAGGAAAAGTCTTCACCTCTAAATATGCTGATTTGTGGGCACAGAGGGACTCTTGAATTTCAACAAATTAGTCAAAAGCATTGGATTTTGGATAGAGACAAAAACAAAAGAAACTGGCCCCCACATGCCTGGAACAATTGTTGGTTTGTGTTTTTTATCATAAGCGGAACACACAAATACAAACAAAGGGATTTAAATGTCCCATTTTATGGGGAAGAAGAAAGCGAAATGCTTATTGAGCTAATCAGTTACACATTTTGTCCTTGACCATCATGACTGAACGGTGCTTTCATCTGACACAAAGAGTTTAACAAAGAGTTTGTGGCGTAGACAATCTTGGGGCACATGTCCCACACATGTTATGTTATACCATGTCCAATTTTAATCATGCATATTATTATGATATAGAGCCAAAGTCGATCGTAAATCAATTCAGGGGCTACATCTAATAAATCACATCAGGGAAGCATTTAAATTCTTCAAAGAAGTACTTCTGTGCAAAACAATTTGGTGACCTACTTCCAAAACCTAGTCACATTCCATAAATCAAATATTATTGCAATTAATATTGTCCCTAGCAATTCAGTTGAGGAAGTCTTTTGATGGTGTTTATCAGATGTGGGGTATTTCCAGCAGAGTTTTTCCAGGTTGCAGTAGTTACTCGAGGATTACATTACAGCAGAGTACAGGGGGGAGGAGGAGACCATGTGTGCTCTCAGCTGCAGGAGCTCACACAGAAATGACTCCCGTCCCTCTGCGGCTCACACACAGTGCACTCATCTGAGGAATCCAACTGGACAACTACTGAAAGTGAATGAGGACCTTTTACTCTTTCATTGGGATTGACATTGGGATTGACATTACTACAAGTGCAGCAGTTCCTTTTTCTACAGCGGTTTAGGAAACCGTAGGTGATTCAGATTTTTTTTTTTCCCCTGATATTACAATTGTATAAAGCCTAGACAGAGAATGTTTATGTTTCTTTGCATAAGATTTTGCATGTGACATGTTTATGTTTTTTATGACTTTATTACTATTCTAACTATGTGTGCTCTTACTCAAAATACCTCCTCTGTACCTATAAATAATAATATATAAATTAATTTATTAAAACCAAATAGGAATACAAACTGGAAAAGGTTGAGTGTGACATGTGTGACACTGTCTTTCTCTGTCTATATATCTATCTATCTGCCTATCTATCTGTCTATCTATCTATCTATATATCTATCTGTCTGTCTTTCTCTGTCTATCTGTCTATCTATCTATCTATATATCTATCTGTCTGTCTATCTATCTATCTATCTATCTATCTATCTATCTATCTATGTATTTATCTAATCATTGGTAGTGATATTTGGAGTAAGTTCTCTTTAACTCTGTGCTTCTCTTTCCAGGTGGGTTTCATTAATGGTTCAGGATAAAGTCTAGCCCCTCTCGTCCGTGCAATGAGTGTGTGTGGCTGCAGCACCTCATACCTGAGGAGGTGGCTGCTGAAGACTCTGTTGTTCTTGGCTGCTGTGCAGCCGACGAG
>CAKALG010038941.1:0-13117 GCA_916700815.1 Helicolenus hilgendorfi
CTGTCCTCAGTGCATCTGCAGGTTCTCTAGCCGTGTCGGCACCGACCCGTCTTGAAACACGTACCCCATTGTGTTTTGTGGGTGGGACTTTTTGCTGTATCATCACCATACAACTAATGATTTTATAATTAGATTGTTTATTAGAGGACAAAGTCCTTCATATATCTAGCCTCTTCATTTGGCTTTCAAAGTGCATCAGACTGATGTACTTAACTTTAAAAATGTCCCAAATTTCTTTCGGGGAGCGTCACCCCAGGACACCCCTAAAGGGTCCAAGATCCACTCTCCACAGTCTCACAAAATCCTGTATTACGTCATCCAAAACTTGATGTTTGACGATTGACCTCAAACTCCTCCTTACACAGACTTCCGGACTATGATAAGAAACGTACATGCGATACGTCAAAAATAAAGGTAATCAGGGAGAAAATATGTTTCCCTCAAAACGTAATTGATAATGCAGTTTCATTGAATGGGAACGTCATTTTTAGGAGACCAGGCTGAACATAATCAGTCAGAAGCGCCAGAACTACATACATGCAAAACACATATATGATCTTTATTTAAGTATTTAACTGGATAGTTTCTGAACACACTGAACATGTGCTAAGTTACTCAAGTTTTTCAATGCGGCTGCACAAAAACTCCTTAAATAGACTTGTGTTGTAAAATAAATGACTGTCCTCAAGCAGCCACATCATCATGTTCGACATGGAAGCAAAATGCACGCTGGTCTACTTTTAGCTCTCCATCTCCTGTTAGCAGATATCAAAGGAAAGACAAGCAGTCAAAATGACATAACTGTTTTTTTTATCAAGTGTAACATCACCAAAATAGCTTGAAGAGAAAAATGATGTACTATAAACTATGCAGAAAGCCTACAGTAAAGTCTGCACTGCAGTAAAGTAACTACTGAAGTTATTCTGCAAGTTTTTGTAATGCATGAAGTACTTACGATACTGTACAGAATATATCCGTGCAAACGGCTTTATAGGGGTGACGGTTCACGCTGATTTACTTTGACATTCGTTTTCCATTTTCGCAGAGCATCATTGAGTATTTACAATGCAAGAACGTCATCCGACAGCATGAATATGTATGACTACAAGAGTGTTTGATAAATGATGATACGACACGCAACACTAGTGCAGCTACACTTGTGCTCTCTGTGCCAATTACCCTTCACCTAAAACGACGGAGCCTTTGATGTAATCTGAAGCAAAAAAAAAAAAACATTAATGACGTGATTCGCCTGACGTGATTAAGAGCAAAGTGACCTGAGGGTTTTGTCTTTGGGTTAAATAAGACGAGAGTCACACTGAGCATCACTCAGCTTCAGCAAACAGCGAGCTACAGATACTGAGTAATGCAGATGACTCAAGATGCATCCCCCTGTTTACGGAGTGAAAGCTGATGCAGATTAAGGTACTGTATGCCCACTGGGGGGGAAACAGATTTGTTGCAAGACGAAGGAAATTAGTAATAGATGTACAACTAACTTTACAGTTTGAATTTTATAGATTTGTTTGATTTACTCTGCACAGAAGATATTTAAAGTTAATGAAGTGAGACTTGGAGACTCCACATAATGTTTCTATATCTCCAACATCACTTTCAGGGAGGACCAAAAACTCTTTGTTTCTAAGCAGCACAGATGGATGTACAAAATAAGGTTACATTTTTTTTAAAGTCCTAAACAAATAAGCCCATTGAAGTTATAAAGAACAATCTAAGGCATCATTAAATAATTCAATCAAAGAAGAATTTAGCAGCGGGTTTTTAAGCCTAATGGAAAGACACCAGGCTATTCAAACCGTACTATTTAAAACACTTCACTCATGTTCTAAATAGTATGGTTTTGGCAAAGATGCATGTGTTTGGGAAGTAGTGAACGCACAAGTTGTGTGAGAGTTTGTAAACAGATGTTTTGATGTAGTTTTATGGTTGTTAGACGGGGCGCCAATTTACTTAATTCATCAAGATTTTCCTCCGTTCTTTGATTCTTTGTTCACTGTGGAGGCATGCTGGAAAAACAAAGTTTTCTTCAATAATTCAAGGCAACACAAGCCGAGTATTGATATACGAATGGTCATTCTGTGAGTGAAGTATCCCTTTAAAAGAAAAATATTGTGTGATACAAAAATTCAGGAATGTAGCAGAGGCACAGTCAGATCTCTTGCACATACGGCGGCACTAATTTCTTTAACGTACTAACACAACTTGCGATTTTTTTGTTTGTAGAGGGCTCAGTTTTAGATAGTAGCATCATATGAAACTAGAAAACCTGAGGAACCCATTGGTACCAACCATGTTGTAATAGCATACTAGCCAAATAACGCTACGAAGTTGGGCTAAATTTTGGCGAGGAAAAACTGGCATGGTCGTTTTCAAAGAGGTCCCTTGACCTCTGACCTCAAGATATGTGAATGTAAATGGGTTTTATGGGTACCCACGAGTCTCCCCTTTACAGATATGCCCCATTTATGATAATTACATGCAGTTTTGAGGAAAGTCATAGTCAAGTCAGCACACTGACACACTGACAGCTGTTGTTGCCTGTTGGGCTGCAGTTTGCCATGTTATGATTTGAGCATATTTGTTTAATGCTAAGTGCAGTACCTGTGAGGGTTTCTGGACAATATGTCATTGTTTTGTGTTATTAATTTATCCCCAATAAATGATATATATCCCCATTTAATTTTGAACAGTTAAAACAATGTGCGATTAATTTGCGATTAACAATGAACAATCATTGCGATTGGCGGTCGACGGCCCTAATTTTAATTCATTCAACATGAATTGAAGCGTGGATGATTTTTCTATTTTCATGGAGTGCATCAAGTTTTAATGCAGAAATTTAGTTCCCACTTGGAGACTAATGTAAAAACAAAACAACTAATTCAACATTGGCGAATAAGCTGCTGTGTGGCTCTACATCTGGATATCTGACAACCTCTGTAACAGCATTGATATCATATCAACGTTGGGAACCATCAAAAACAAGTAAACATGACACTACATGGCAGGAAAAAAACAGACGTCACTCTGCATGATGGAGATGAACTAATTAGTTTTTCCAATCAGAAAGTTGTGTCACTAGTCACTCAGGGGTGAATGTGAATGGCTCTTCCCTGACTCCTCTTCCAGATTTCTATTCTCTTTTAGCTCCAGGGCAGCAACTTTCCTTTCAACTCCCAAGTAATAAAGCATTTCTCACTTAGGTCCAACTTTGGAGTCATTTAAATGGGGTTTCTGGTTAAGTTTGATAGACAGTTCTCACAATGCAAACCCCGCAGCATCCCAAGCGAAGTCAGACAGTCGGAAACTCAGTCACTCATCTCTGTTAAACATCAGTGGCAAAGTTTCCATGTAACATTTGCTGTCATCTACTTTGATGACGCCTGATTGCATGCATTACTTGCCTGATTGAGCTAACTCAGTTTGATAGCCACCCCCACTACACACATGGACTCCCATGCTTTGTCATCCTCCGTGTCTCCTCTTCTCTCTCTACATCTTTGGCTGTGTATCGCTGAAGCTGTTTAGCCCCTGTGGGCTTTTATTTGAATGGATATTCAGCTCTGTAAGTGGTGCCATCTCCCAGAGAACTGGCGATGACTCTGAATTATGCTGCTGACCTTCCACACAGACCTTCTCCTCTCGTCTACATGAACTCCAGGGCCCTAATCAAGTACGAGCACTTTATATTGATTGCTTAAAAGTTCTCTTATTCTTTTTATTGCAGAAGAGTTTCAGCAAAAGAGAGTCAGAGTTTGGCGTCTGTCTTGTCATTCGGGTTTATTGGTCCTCCCGCGGAGTCACAGCCGAGGGGTCCGCAATGGAGCGGTTGTTCTAGTTAGATTTCATCACAGAAAGTTCTACACGGTCTTATGAAATGAGAAAGTGTCAGACTTTCTCAGCAGGGCTGAGGGGGGACAAATGAGACGAGACAGTATAACACTGTCTCGACTTTCAGTTCGTTCATCGATGACAAGCACACGAGTAAAAATCATTTCCCACTGACTTTCTGAAAGAGACTTCATCAAATCAGCAATCAAGATCAATTAGTCGGAGCAAGGCTACGCAGTTGCAAGGTTGAAAAACACAAATGCTCTTCAATTAAATTGTTCTATACACAGGTGATATTCTACTACACTGCCTGATTAAATCAAGCTTGTCCTATTTTTTTCCTCTGTGGAAATAAAAACATTTGAGATTTCAGCATCCACTGTTAATGAAATGTAAATTTCTTTTGTTTAGCGCCATTGACAAAACGGTTAAAGTGTCTTGTGTGCTAATGAGTAATATATGGCTGATTGATTTAGTCATTATGAATTGATTAAATGAGATGTAGACGTAAGCTGTCAGTTAGAGGGGTACAGATTGAATATTATTTTTTTGAGTTTTTCCAATCAGGAGATTTACTGCATCGGGATAATTCCAGTTTTAATGTCAAATTATTTGGTTACTGCTTTAACTTATATTGGCCGTTATATCCCCCACCATCTGGTGTTTAGGTAGGCTAAAACAAGTAGTTTTCCAGGTGTGGAATGGTATTGGGCAGCTGAGAACAGAATCCTGTCTAGATAAGTCATACAGCGGCAAAGCAATTAAAAGAATTTGAGTCGGTTTCATCAGTCTCGGCCGGTAAAACACACAGCAGCACTGGGGTGCACGCCAAACAATTTCAACCCGCTGTAAAACGTCATTTTTTATCGCAAACTATTTTAGCCCACAGCAAAATAGCACCATCTATCACCCTAAAAATACCCACGAGAAAAAGTGTGGCATGACTGTACAATCAAAATGTGCTACGCTCACATACTCATACTGTACTTCTTCATCCTTTCAGGCCATATTCCTTATTGCAAAGACACCTAATAATCTGTTAAGCCATGTTATGCATACATCACTAAAAAAAAAAAACGACTTTTGCAAAGGGGCACCATATTTTTTCTCATAAAGCAAATCAGAGCAGATTGGGCTTTTTCAGGAGGGGGTTTTAAAGAGACAGGCGCTAAAACGGAGCGTTTCAGACAGAGGGTGAATACAGGTATATTCAGACAGACAGTATGAGAAATATAATGTGTTTTTTTTAACATTAAAAGCGTGTAAACATGTTCTAGTAGAAACCCAAAATACAAGTATGAACCTGGAAATGAGCATGATATGTCCCCTTTAAGGGGTTGTGAGTGGTAAGACCTCAGCAGAGATGTGATAAGATCACTTATGCCAGATAGGTTAGTTCGCATGATACATAATAAATAATAAATAATCTGGCTGGTTTCATGGATTTCAGAATTATTGACGATGTGAACTGTCAAATCCTACAGCAAATGTAGGTTGCCGACGAACGTAGCTCTCATGCTGCCGTCTTTCTATCTCACCAGATTGTCACAGGAGATATTCACACTAGGGCTCCTGTTTTGGTAGATGTCTGCCACGTTTAGGCAGCAAACAGCTTCTATTTAATCATATTCTGTACCCTCAAGAACATCCAGTCAACCTGTGATTATCTCAGCTTTGGTCCATGCCAGCGCTTGTGTGCAAGTGCTAGTCCCGCTGGTACAGCCTGGCCTTCAGTCATACAATCATCAAAAGCTGCAGTCCTCTCGTGCATGTTTGTGTGGCTGTTAAAGAAGAGAGCAGGGAGGCTCTGCTCAGCTCCTGGTGGCTCTGCAGGATTCCTCTACCCCATTAACATTAGCCGACTAATCCTCCAGCTGACTGCCAACCGGAAGGGTCTGGCAGAGGACTTTTGTCTCCGTCTCCGATGTCTGAAAAGTGCCCTTTGCTGAAGGTGAGGGTGAAATTCACAGACTTTTTAATCTCAGAGGCCGCCGTCAGGGAGGCAGTTTAATTATGACTGATACAGCTGTGTCTGTCTGTGGGAGCTTGTGTGTCTATAGAGTATAAGTGACAGTGTGTGCTGCTGCCAGTGTGTGTGGGGCAATGGGGGGGCACCCAGCTTTTCAATTAAGAAGCCAGTCTGATGGACATGAATCGAGCCTGGCGCTGCATTACACTCGTCTATTCAAGAAAAAAAATCATGTTTGTCTATAAGGCCAGGCTTAATCCGTCTGTAAGACCACTCCATGGCTGATTAGCCAACACATACAGTACAGTACTTAGTGTCAACAACCAGTCGCCTTGTTTCTGCAGATGTTTAATTGTGTGTGAGGCTGTGCATGCCTTCGTGCAGATATGTTTGAGTGCATTGTTGGAAAAGCTTTTGACACTTCACCATGACCTTTTGTAAGAGAGGAGTACTCGACTTTCTCAAACCTTCCTGATTTCCCTCTTCTTTGTCTCTACTCTTTCCTTCATCAAGTGCTTTTTGTTCAACCGTGTCAGACAGACAACTTGTCTTTTCGAAATGCCGGGGCATCGAGCAGTCCGTCAAAAAAAAAAAAAAAAAATAGGTGAGGATTTTGAGCAGAAAGTAGTAGAAAAAATACAACTGCACCGCCCTTGCAATCTCGTCTCCCACAAAATTGTATTCACTTACAACTTAACTGCGTTCACAATTACATTTCAAGGGAAACGTATTGTACATCATGTTTTGGCTTAAAATGACTGTTTGTTACGTTACTAAGCTACGGATGTAAATTAAAATAAGTCAACTTTTGGTTTCACACGGGACACGAACAGCGGTGAAAATCCTGTCTTTGTTTGAGTCAAACGCCACTCCGACCTCCTCCCTATGCGTAGACTTTAGCGGATTATCGTTAGAAATGTATTAGTGATACATCAAAAACAAACGTAATCTGTAAATATGTTTCCTTCGAAACATAATTCACTAAACACAGTTTATGGATTAACTTTTCCAACAAGTGCATGAATTCTACTAGAATTCTTCTTTTGCGCTCTTTGTGACTGAGTGGGACTAATGCTGCGTTCACACCAAACACGAAGCGAAGGTTCACCGTCAGTTTGACCGCGGGATTTGTGTTCATTCGCATCACTCGCGCTCGACGCGTGGGGGCTTACCTTCATCTTTTCATCAACCACGGCCGAAATAACCACTATTATAACCACACAAACGCCGTCGTGTCTGGTTTCATAACATCATCGGAAGGAGCTTGGTGAATTTTATGTTGCGTTGTTTGCACCATTCACGTAGCCTGGCACGAACTTGCGTCCAATTGCGTCCATTAACCTCTTTGCATTGACTTTGTATGTAATCACGCCCAACGAAAAGTTTGATGCACGTTTGGTGCGATCGCAGAAATTTTGCAAAAACAATTTTGACATACATTTAATGGGGTTGCATACATACACAGACTAGTCAGAATTAATACTGAAAGGATTTAAAAATAGACAGCAGTTACACTAGGTTTGACCCTTTCACCACATTTCTAAGTTGTGGCAGCTAACTTTCTCAACATCCTTTAATGGTACACGTCTAGCAGAGACGATGAGACTTACTCTTACTGTGACACCGCTGCCAACATTCATCATCATCATGTCATCGTGTCACTGAGAGCAGAGTACGCTTGATACTATATGAGAAGCTGAGGGGTAATGGTCGGTGTGTGTAGGATTGGATCCGTGCGCTGGTACGCTGAATCACTCCTCTTTCGCATTTGCTAAACTGGGAAAGTTCAACACGGTGCAATTTACGTGCATCTACTCATAAAATGTGCAGAAGCTTTGTGAACGCAAGGCGAGGACTGGGGCGTGAGAGGTTCATGTGAAAAAAGAGCATATAGCAAGAGCTGCATTGTGTCTGGGGAAATATGACCAAGTTCCTTTAGGATTAGCCAAAGTGGATTTAACTGGAGAGCAAACAATAAGGCAAGGCACAATTAAAACTGCTTTATTAGACTAATACCTCTCGACGTAAACATATTATTAGCCAGGGAAATGGCGGGCATTTCTTTCTCTTTTTTTTTTCCCCCATAAGTTGACTTTATTAGCCGTTCCATCGGTCAGGGCCTCTTGAGGTCAGACAGCTTTTAGAAAGTACACAGCTTTCACTGTCGCCTTTTTCGGTTCCTAAATTGACTTTCTTGGTGCTCGCTGAGGTCAGGGCGCCGTAATAAGTGGGGAAGAGGTTGATCCCCGTCGCTAATTACACGCCACATGGCATTGTTATTCTTTGCTAATTGCATGCTGTGAGTTGCCGAAGACGCCTTGCCTTGGAGATTTTTTAATCTATGTATTAAGCCTGTGAATTTGGCATCAACACTGGCGGCTCACGTGGCAGTCAACGTTGGTCTCATCATAACCATATACAGTAGTAAATCCTTTGAAGGGAGGGGGTTGCTTGCTTGCTTCACTTTTATTAATCATTGAAACAAAGTATATTTCCTCGATACAAGAAGAACATGCACCGATCGCTATGAGAGAGAGAGAGGTATAACACACACAGAGAATTTGCATATATGCAAAGTGACGCCTCTATGGATTCAAGCATATGCCCGTCATCATTTATTTGTGTGTATAAGTTTGTGGTTTTTACAGTAATTAGCACTAGAACAACACTAGATAGTATGTCTCGAAAAAAAAAAAAAATGTGCCTCCTACATTTTGTCCTCTTGTGCCGAGATGTTAGTGCCACTTTTAAAGACTAAATGTTCATGTTTTTAAGGAAGTAGCCTTTGCCCTGATGGTTGAGATGCTTGAGAGTTTGTTAGCTATATTTTTTCAGTCACAACAAGCCCTCATTATATGCATCTATTTTTTTTTTTATACTATTTAACATTTTTCAGCTCAGAAAAGCCACAAGGACGTAGTGTGTGTATTGGCGGGTGAGGGTATGCAAATGACTTGTTTTTCCCCAGCCTGCGTCTGAACAAATAGTGATTTAGTCGGGGGGGAAAAAAAACAAAAACACAAATGACACTCAATGAAAAGTGCATCAGTGTCAGAAAAGCAGTGACAGACATATCTTTGAGAAGCAAATCCTTGGGAAACAGCTTTGATAGCTACAATTTGGACTGCCAGAAATGCACATTTTGTACCATGCTGTCATCTAAGAGGCTTGCTGTTTTTGAAGGGCAAGTGTCTCCCCCGTGTCAACAACTTTTGTCATCCCCCCCAGCTGCTTGACAGACACAGAACTTTTGCATTTCCCATAGAAAATACTCCTAATTGTCTAAGAGGCTGTTCTTGCATCAGTTAGTATATTCATGAGCCATGATGTACAGGCTGCCGTTGTCTGGTTGAGCAGGCAAATGACAGCATTTATTCCATCTATTTACCTTTATCCCTAAGGTGTTCAGACGTGTGTTTATGTGGGCGTGGGTGTAATGTGCACCACACACATTTAATAAGATTGGGATGTGTGAGTGTGGAGGAAATGTCTAGATTTATGGGAACATGTCAAACAAGTCAGCTGAATCACTAGAAGGAGATGAGAAAGGTGTCAACTGTAATACTGTTCACCACTCTTGAGCGAATGTTGATACCACAGCCGTGGCAATTAAAATATCCTCTTCCTATATTTTGAGGTCATGGACCAAAAATTCAACAAGACTAAGAGTCCACAGCTGTTAGCGGCTCTGCTAGGATGTACTTTGGCACAGCGTGCTTTAACTCTAAAATTTACCAGCTATTAGAATGCCTTGATTTTCAAAGGTACAAGGTTTATTTATTATTCTACAACACGGGGTTGTATAACGAAATGCTATAAATGCTATATTTGAAGTCCTTCTCACAGAAACGGTGACAATCAAAAAACAGCCTTGCATAAATTTAACTGTTGGCGGTTCTAGTATTAAGCTAAGCTAAAATGTAAACATCAGCATGCTAACATGCACATAATAACAATGCTAACTTGCTAATATTTGGCAGGTATAAGGTTTACCATGTTCACCATCTTAGGCTGTGTTCCAAATCGCTTACAAACTGCGTGCTATAGCATTCAATATGCAAACAATTGGGACATACTACTTTGTCAAAACATTGCGCCTTGAACTTTGACCCCTTGCTCATATACAGCATCTGTTGCGCAGAGGATTGTGGGTCAAAATAGCCAGAAAAGCATGCTGGCTTGTATACTGCAAAATGCAACGGTTGTAGTAGGACATCCTGGTAATTTGGCTGCATTTGACATATGTATTGGGACACAATATTTCTTTTTCCGGCCTATTTAGTACAGTAGTATGGGTATCAGAATGCACAGTTAGTTTACCATGTACTGTAAGTATGCTAACAATATTCCCATTAACAATAAATGCAAACTACAGCTGAGACTGATGGGAATGCTATTAGTTTAGTTAAATCCAATACAATGTTGACCTGCTGGTGGCGCTAATTGAAAAGTTAATCGAACCCCAAATGATTAGAATTTTTTTCTGAGGATGTCTTTACCGAATATCATGTCAATCGTTCTAAAAGTTGGCAAGACATTTCACTCACAACCACATTTGCCAACCTCATAATGGTAGTAGAAGAAATGTCAGGAGACCAGCAAACTCATTAGTCTGCGTTGTCTGGAAACCACGAATGTCTGTACAAAATTGTGTGCCAATCCACTGAGTAGATCTTAGATTTTTTTATTGGACAAGAAAAAAGAATTCTGGTTGCACTATGAAAACTCAGACAATTAACAAAGCAATTTAGCCTATTTATCCTACTGGTATATCTGTGCCAAATTTCATGGCAATCCGTCCAATGGTTGTCAACACATTTCCCTAAAGACTAAAAACGTCAACCTCATAGTGGCGCTGGAGGAAAAGTGAATGCCTGAACATTTCAATGCAGTTGCTGAGATATTTTTTAGCATATTACATATTTATATTTTAGTCTGGACGGAAGTGGTGGACTGACTTGCCATCACCAGAGCCATGCTGCTAGATGTGGCTTCAGTCAAAAGTGAATTTTACATTACCCAGATCTGATCTTGCTGTTAAAATATACAGTCATGTAACCCCAGTATGTTTTAGATATGCATTAGAGCTCAGCCAATGCTTCATACGGTCATAGCTCTGCCTGCTGGCTCCAGTCTCCGACCCGCTTCTGTCTTCTTGTGAAGTGACAACAACCACCTAATGAATTCAGCTTCATTACAAGCACTCTGTCACAACACCAACTGATCTCTAGAGGGTGTTGTGTGTGTGTTGTGCTTCTTTTGTGTGCGTCTGTGCCCTTTCGCTGTCACCACCGTTGACTTCGCTGACACAAAGCCGGACATTTTATCTCAGATTAATCTGCTCGGTGTATGTGCGCGCATGTGTGTGCGCGCGCATGAGTGTATCTATTTTGATATATGTGCCTGCGTGTGCATGCACCATCGTGTCAAAGAGGGATTTCTTCTTAATATTGAGATAGGTCAGAGAGAGATCTGTGTGTGTGTGAGTTAGTGTGTCTGGGGAGGCGTGTGCACCGCAAACAAGAAATTACATTTCAAGTCACGTTTCAATACTAACAAGAGTGACATTTTTCTGTTCTCATCATGACATTTTATCACAGTCATTCCTTTGACCTGAGGGCCACTGGAGAGAGAATCCAGAGAATGGTCGACAGGGAACAAGCGGAGGAGGTTACATATTTTGTGAGCCGCAGAAATAAAGCCCAATTGGGATCTTATGTATTGTCTGTCAATGAGCCTTTTTCCAGAGGCGGTTTCTGATACCGGCATTATTAACATTCTTTTTTTTTCCTCTAGTTCAGGATTATTTCCGTGCAGAGAGCGTTCCTGTCAAACTATTCCTCTTGTTTCTCATCGTAACTGTTGAAGAGTCATCCGTTCCGTGCTTTTGAAATACTAATGAGTTCATTACCATGCACGTTTTAGATTGTTTATATCATTCAGCGACACATAAAGTTACTGGATAAATGATTGGCGAATGCACACACGGTAATGATAACGGCAGAGAATAACTGTACAGAGAGGAGATAGATATGGTTTAATTACTCTGATCAATAGTTATGTGGAAGAAATAATGTTAGGTTAAATGCCGCATGCTTATGATTCCTCAGTGGCATTCACGATATAGCATAAATAGAAAATTACATGTGAGACATATTATGATATTGATGCTGGTGGATGGGCAATATTTCAACTTCCACCCACACAACTGCTTGGATCACACCATATGTTAAATAGATATTTTTTTTACAGTTGCTGATCCACAATACGCCATGTTCCCCAAAGATCCTCTGTTAAATGATGAGTGATCTGAATTGTACAGCTGGAGAAAGGACAGTGTGGTTTGCTTGACACACAGCTGGCAAAGGAATTGCTCCCTCTTAGCCGGAAACCACCTCGTGACCTTTCAATCGCCCTCTGGGTTAACACGTGTCATTCAATTGTATCTGACTAGATTTGGGTTGGCAGAATCCACACAGCCACTGCTATGCACGTAATGTCTTTGACTGTGGTCATTTAAGCTGTCTTTTCTATTGTTAATTCAATAAACAATTTTATATATATGTGTCATTGTGGTGAGACCGGTGAACTGGTGCACAGTCATTGGTTTACTAGTCATTCCATTACTCATTTGTTGTGGTATTCACCCAATGTCCATTAATTAAAAATCACAAAAAAGGAAAAATCATACAGTAGGTTAAATGCTAATAACATAGACCAGAGTTCTTTAGTGGCATTCACAGGTACCTGCGTGGGAAACGCTCAGTAACTCTCCTGATGTCAGTGCACGCACAAGATTTGAAATTTGGCATCACTGCTTTGATTACAACCCATTTTGCAAATGACATTTAAAAAGGTGCAACGTTTAATACCGAGCCACCTGCTCCAAAGAAATAGGGTGCAGCATTTCACCTCTACAACTGGGTCCATACAATCTAAATTTACAGTCATCAGTTATACAAAACAAGCTTCTAACTAACAGCAGGGAAAGAATAAGGAAAGTTCAACCAAGCTGCTGAAACTTTGAGAACCGGTCAAAATACCACTGCTATCTTACAATCTTCACATGTGGCCTAGTTTGTGTGTTTACTGTGACACTAACTGGGGGCTGCACGATCCGTGTGATGTTACTTTTTGATAGTAATTGGCTTGTGTCTGGGGTGACAAAGAGGCAAGGGAATGACTTTATGTCTATAATGACTTATGTGTTTATGTTTTGTGCCCCCCACAGACAGCACGCTGGTGGAGCGTTGGGTCTAACCTGTGTAACGGCAGCAACAGAAAGCCTGCTGATCAGGC
>CAKALG010038943.1:0-44154 GCA_916700815.1 Helicolenus hilgendorfi
TATTAAATGTATGTATTTTTTGTTATTTATTATATTCCTACAGATTTTACCTAAAAAAATACCTCCGATGTTTACAAAAACATATTGAACAACATAAGGTATTTTCCAAATCCTCAAAGACTATTTTAACCATCTGGATGGATACATTTCGATCCGCTACACGACAAAACATTTTTTGGATGTTTGTCAAGTTGTGACTATATTTTCCATGAGATGACATAATGTTCTCGTTGTTTCGATACAACACAGGAAAATATTCACACATTTATTAGTATGTAAATGTAAAATAACAAAGTAAAATCCTTATAAAACCGATAACTGATAATGCCTTTTTAAATTTTGGTTCATGTTGTATAAATTAAGCAAAGTCATATGAAATTGCTGCAATCTTTGTTTGGATTAGGAAATACAGTCGCAACTTGTGAAACAGGTTAAATATCTTTTTTGTCAAGTACTGTGTGTATTTTGTTATATGACCTTCAGGGTTGACATGAGAGGCTGAAACTGCCAAGATCAGGCACTATCCTCAGATAAACTTTCTTCAATTAAGCTTTTTGAAGTCACAGAGAGGGGAATCTGAGGGCATCATCATTAGGAGGAAGAAAGGAAATTATAATTCTGAAAGTTAATCAAAAAATTAACCTCCATCTCTCCTTTCCAGCTCCTTTCAAAGCTGCAGAATGATAGACCTTTCAAAATGCCTATTAATAAAAAGTCATGATCTTAACCCCACCAAAAAAAAAAAAAACTTGCACTTGGCATTATGCTTTGATGAATGGCGGGGCACTTTTTACAGTGAATGAGACACTGTTCCCGCCCTCTGAAGAGAATATTAATAGACATGCAGCTTAACTCTGACAGCCCTCTGACACTTTGAGAGATTCACTTTAGCAGGGGAAAGTGAAGATGTGGGATCTAAATTGGATGATTAGTAGTCAGTGTGAAGTGCCCTGAAAGCTCTGATCCCTGCATCTCCCCGCTCTCTGTTTCTCTCTCACCGACTTTGGCAGCTCTCTGGTACTCTGCCGAAATTCGCATCTCGGTGCCGGAGAGACTTGGCAGTGAGGCACTACCAGCGCCTGTCAAAGGTCCAATGCTAGTAATGTATTTCACACCTGTCTGTTACCGCACGGTACATTCAATTTAGTCCTTCCCCGACCTCTGATCTCTGCCCCTTTGCTTGCACCTCGACAGTTAAGCTAAAGACTTAAACGCTAACTTCATTTACTGTAACTTCCTCCTCCTTACAATCGCCTGGTTGTGAGTAATTTAATGGTTACTAACTATCTGTTGCCCCAATGACAAATTGCAGCATACAACAGGGGGATAGGGAGTTGTAGCTTCTCTAGCATAGCTTAATTATCCCTCCTACTCCTTCCTAAACGATACAGTACATCATGTGCTGAAGTCTAATGGTGCGTTTCTCTAAAGATAATAGGTGCTCATCCTCGTCTGTGCTCTCAGCAGCCGACGCACACTTTGTGATTTGTTGGCATAAGATCAGTTGAGACTGATTATTCTCCACAGACTACAATGTGAAAAAGTTACTGGTGGAGGTGCTTTTCAGAGAGCAGTGTTGCTAGATTGGGCTGGTTTCCGCCACCTTTTCATTAAGGTCGGGCAGGGAAAAATAGCATTGGGCTGGTAGATGAAATTTGTGCTGCTTTTCGTGGGGTTTTGAAAATTCTGAAAACAATATTACAAAACAAGCTGTCATTTTCTGGTAAAAAAAAAAAAAATGTTGGTTAATTTGAGAAATATTTGATTGACATGAGTTGTAAAGAGATAAGGGAGGACCTTCTCACCTTCATCATCATTGACATTGACATGACAATTTGTGTATTTGGTTGTCTGACTGCACTCTTAGCCTTTTTATCTAACATTTCTATCTTTGGTTATTTGATGCAGAAATTAAGCTTTGTATGCTTATGTGTTTTCTATTGCACATGTACATTTGTTTTTATAGTTTTACACATGTTTCTGGCGAGGTTTTGGGCTGTTTTCTTTATTGAATCGGATGGGTTTCAAGTTGTGATTGGGCTGGAAGCTGACAATCTGATCTGGCAACACTGTCAGAGTGATTAGTGACAATATGAGTTTTCTTTTTTTAGATAAAAATAATGCTAACAATAAGCTAAAATAATTGTAGAAAAACATAGGAATAGTGGAAATATATGCCTATTCGCTGTCTTGCCAAGAGTTACATCAGGAGTTTGATACCACACTCATGTTCAGTAAATATGAAGCTACAACCAGCAACTGTTCAGCTTAGTTTATAGAATAAAGACCGAAAACAGCTCTGTCCAAAGGTAACAAATTAAATTTTACATTTTTTTGTACAGATTAAACAAACAGAAGTTGTAAACTGTTAATTAGTGATCTTTAGAGGTGCTGGTAGGTATATTTTGTTACTCTGGCTACCAGCTGCTGGCTGTAGCTTCATAGTTATAATATGAGAGTGGTAGCAATCTTCTCTAAGTCCTGTTAAGAAAACAAATAAACCTATTTCCAAAAATGTTGAACTATTTTCTTTAAATTAGATGATTAAGAGAATAAAAAATAAAGCTATTGTTCTGTCTTTAGTAAATGCCAACATTCTTGGAGGGTGTCCTGGAAAAGAAAAGAGATTAAAAGTTTGACAAGGAGAGAACAAGAGGAGGAAATGTATGTTGAATTTGAATTGGCAGTCAAACTAGTTACACATTGGGAAGGAACAAAGGGCAAGAAGGATTGTTGGTATAAAGGAGCAGAAGGTCAGAAAGAGAGGGCTTTAGCGACAGGGCGAGATCAGCACTACGTGGGTTTGGATGTGGGAGAGATTCCAGGATATATTCAGGATTGAAGACCGGAGGCATGGACAAAAATTGGGTTCGGAGATCAGGGTTGACATAGGGTTACATTTTTTGTTTTTTTTTACCCTAGCACAGGCGCCGCAGTGCTGATTCAGGTTCCTGTAGGTTGAGTTGTTTTCAGGAATGTCATTCGCTTTCCGCAACGACTCAACACTTCCTGTTGGATGACTGGCAAACACCTCCGTTGGAAAGGAAGGTAGACAAATTGCAGTAAGAGTTATTGCTCCTTATTCCATCTTCCGTTGTAAAAACAAGAGTTTGGTCATCTCTCGTTAGAGAAATTCATTAGTGTTGAATTTATAATTAGTTTTGGATGTGGGCCTTTGCATTTTGCTGGGAACAAGAATTCCCCCTGCTTCATTTAAATGAAAAACCTACCTGCGCCGTGCCAAAAATAAAGTGATTAAAGATGCAAACTTCACATTTGAACAACAAAACTCAAGCAGACGCTCTCAGCTTTTAATTAAAGAGGCACTGTGAGTGTGATAATACGGGACATTATCTGCGGCTGTTCGTTTAGGGAACTGGCTTTGAAGACGAATAAAGAATCCTCAAGGAGTCGGTTCAAGTTATTTCTGTAAATACTATAAATGGAAGCTCTATTGTTTATTTTTGTAATTTTGAAGGCTGTGTGGATATACTTGCTGTAGCTGTTCGGCTCAGAGAACACCAGAGCTGTCAGGCACAAAAGCTGAAACTTTATTGATTAAACCTGGTCAGTCTGGGATTTGTACACTCCATCAGATTCCTAAACTCTCTCCAGTACACATCGAGTCGTGCGTCAGTACCTCTCAGATGGATAGTTTGCGACCTCTAACTCCTGAGTGGGTGTAATTGTGCGGCTGATGTGGACAGGGGAAGTCTTTTCCCTCGACAGACCATCATTTTCTCTCTCTCCTGTATCGATGCAGGAGGGCAGACTGCCCAGTAAATCTTCTGGACTCTTCATGCCTTTACAGGGAACTTTGCCATGAGTCCGGGAAGCTGCCCAGCCAGTGAGCTGTTTAATGGGATTTTCAAGATGTCCCGTCTGTTTCTCTTAAGACAAACCTTCCTATGTCACACAAGGCTCTCTCAGCTCAGCTGTAAACACTCTTATTTGTCAAGTTACAAGCTGTTTGCCTTGATAATCGTCGTTCAACATATGGATCCTATTTAGGGGATGCAAATGGTGTCAAAAGGGCTTTAATGCATGCCTTATTAGAATATTGTACAGAAGAACAACTTAAAGATATGCCAGTATTTGAAGGGACCCATCTAAAGTAAATAAAGCTATGTAATAAGTGATTGCTATAGCTTGCCATATTTACTAGTCAAAACGGACATGTTATGGATAACTAAAGCCAAGTTCACACCAGAGCAGGGCGTAGTGCGGCCTGAGGGAGCTGCCATGCAATGTCTACGAAAAGCTGCACTGACTGCTCCCAAGCTCAGTATTGTGATGAAATCATGTATCGAGATATCACGATAAACAATTACGTCGTCTAAATTGACAATAACAAGCACATACAACGCACTCAAATTTTCCCAGAAAATCTGATTCGATAAGAATTTTGTGTGCATGCATGTAAACGTACTCTGTGTATAGTTGGAAATATTTTTTTCCTATAATTTCACAAGAAACTTATGTTTATTTTGCAGTAAACCTTTTAATAAGATGAGAAAATACTTTAATTTGAGTATACAAAAATACTCTTTACCATGTGGCTATTTCATATAGACTATTTATTTATTGAATTACTAGAAAACATGTTATATCGTGATGCATATTGTTCTTGAGATCTAAAATGACCTATATAGGGATTGAAGATTGTGGCCTAGTTGGTAGGATAGGCTGTTGTGTCGGAGAGAGAGGATCACAAAGGCTCTTCACAGGTCGTGCTCACGATGGAAAACTGAAATGAGCCAATCTGCCTCATGTAATATGACAAGCCAGCTGTAGCGTGTTGATGTTGTCAGTTCCTGAATATACAGCGTATCCACAATAACAAGAGGCATAAGTCAATGTTATAGAGACTGACAAGGACGGGAGTGAGTGTGTGTGTGCTCCTCGCGCATATACTTTTTAGAATATGCCTACAATGTATATGTTTGTGTGTGTGTGTGTAAACATGCTTCAGCCTGTCTGTGTGTGTGATTTACACTTACTATTCTTTGCTGCCGCTGCTTTTTCCTCAGCCTGATGAACTCCTTGTGTTGCCTTGAGACAAAGTTAACTGCTGCGTACTCCAGCAGGGCAGCAAACACAAACAGAAGGCACACCGCCATCCAAATGTCAATGGCCTTCACATAGGACACCTGTGAAACAGACAAGGTCACAGAGTCATCAACAGCTAATCAATAAGGCCTAACGGCTAATCACAATCTACCCATTCCTCAGCTATATACGGCACGCAGTGACATACATCTTTAGGATGGTCTACCATCGTATTGAGTCAGTGGGATGTGGGCAGTTGACACACAGCCATGAGACAGGTCACGGCTCAGGACTTGAGGGGAGCCCCGGCCGCGTCGTTCATCATGAGAGAAGATGTGTCACAGCAGATCAGCAACGCCCCACTGAGCACGCATTGTTGCTGATGGTTACAGATAAATGCATAAAAGCAGATGAAATAACGACGCAAAATGACACATCAGTAGGGTACAAACTCTGGAAACACCTCCGCTGTGTATTAATCAACACTTCCACTGTATTACAGTCTCATACTCCAGCTGTCACACATCTTAGTCTGAGGTTGACACTGTTAACAAGTCTGTTTTCACCGTGTTAACATGGCATTTAACACCTGCTCACTAGGTTTTCTAACAATCTTAATACAAATTTCATTTTGGTTGAAGTACTTTTTATTATGTATCTCTTCCTTCCATGCTCGTTCTTAACAAAAACTCTCTTTTTCATATTGCAGCAGTTGCTTCAAACTTTCAATTTCAATTCTTCTTCTGCTTTGTCAAATACCGACGCTTGGTCAGTGCCCCTCAGCGTCTGATGCCAAAGCAGAGGCACCCTTTAGTGACTATGAGACGCACCAGGCTTTCAACTAACTCCAATGTAAAGCCATCTGCGTCATTATTAGACGGTCAGAGCGACTGGCGTAGTATTTAAGAACAAGAAGTTAGCTAAGGGCGGGTGGGAGAGGTGGTCGATGTGTCAAATAAACACAGGACTTTCAACCATGAGACCGCTGTTCGTGTCCCGTGTGAAACTAAAACTCCACATTGACTTATTTTGTCAAGTCAGTCGCTATAGTCATGCGAGTCGTTAGTTAGGGTTATATCATGGTTGACTTGACTAAGTGGTTTTGATGCCTAAACCTAATTTCTTGGGAAAACGGAAGTTTATTTTGAAAAGACACTACGCATATAATGAACATATATTGACACATCCCATCCCTGACATGTCTAAAACTGACGCTTGAGGGTTAGGCTACCTAGAGCGTCATAGTTTGAAGCGTAGGGCCACTGACTAAGCGTTGGTATTTGACAAGTTGGGAGTGAGAATGTGTTGGTTTTGTTTCAAGATTCGGACACACATTATGAGCAATTATTTTTTTCTCTACAAATACTGGATACTTTGACCTCTTCAGGCCTCTGAAAATATTTCAAATGAAACAATCTAAGAAGGTCTAACTCCCATCCACACTACAGCCAGAACCTGCGTGTAGACTTCTCTTCATTTTAAGGGTCTGCAAGCCATAAAGTTCGGGAACATTGGTTAAATCTGGGTGGGGAAAGAGCAGCGCTCCCCCTGCCTCATTACCACCACTTCAGCAGTAAAATACCTCTGCACCGCTCGAATTGCCTCTGAGCGCTGCGCTCAAAGCTCAAATTATTTCAACTTTGACCTCAGTTGCCGCTGACCGAGCATATCCGATAACTGATGCAACTGTTGTTGCCTAGAAACCGTGAATGCTGTTCCAGAGGAGCTGCTTATTGACTGGCAGATTAGACTGTGGTTGTACTGGGCAATATCCAGGTGTGAATGTGTGTGTAGCTGTGTAAAAGTGTACTTAAAAAGGGAACCTGTCTCTCAGCGATTAATCCCCCTTTTAATAAAGTTTAAAAAAAAAAAAAAAGACTTCCTGAGGGTCAAAAAGCACACAAAGCAGACAGACTCCACAACCATCAGTGAGAGTTAACTGGTAATGTAGCACCGGGCCGGAGTGCTGTTGCTATGGTTACCAGCAATCTAATATACTTTGTGCACTGATCTAGAACGTCGGTTAAACTGTTGGCCGGTCGTCTATCGTCAAGGTATTCTAAAACACATTTTTATCCAATCAGAAAAAGTATTTACCGTCATGACGGTATAATGCAGTCTGTCTCTCCTCTGCTCCCTAACCTCCTCCTCAGGGATCTGTGTGCTCTGCCCTGCATGTCTTTCACATGCCAGTGTCCTAACCCAACCTGGCCCTTGTTTGTCTCCCTCATTAATCTCCAGCCTCGTCCTAAATTGGGGACTGCATCATGCAAAGTCAGCATTTCAGGATTAAATAAGCTCTAATATGTCATCATTTTCCAAAGCTCCCTCCAAATGCCTCTTTTACCCAACTTTGGCCGACACAACCGGTATATATTTTGTAGCCCTCGGTACTGTGATCCATCGCGCGAGTGTCACTTGTTTCATGGAGCATTTGGGTCTTCCTTGTAAGGAAATATCAGGTACGAAAGGTAATGCTATTTAGTTCTAAATCATGTATCACATTTTGGGGGATGTGTTGGAAAAAAATGTCTGAAGAGTTTACAATTTTTGAACTGTAAAATCTTTTTCCATTCCATTTAGTCACTGACCTTTTTGTCGAGCATTATGTAATGCCTAGCGTGTCACTGTCAGGTTTTGCCTCGCCGAGGCGTGAATATTACAAGCGTGTATGAAGGTGCAGTACCAGCAGTGGGCAACAAAACCACTTAGTTGGGTTAAGGAAAAACGTCATGGTTGACCTTAAAATAAGTATGTAAACTAAGCACAATACATACGGAAACAACATAAGCACGGAAAACACGCCACAAACATCACTACAACGTAACTTACAAAACACCGGTCTTGAATACCGGCCTCCTGGTTTAAAGTCCTGTGTTTGTTGGACACATCCAGCTCCCCTTCCACCCGCCATAAGCAATCTTTCTCACTTTATATTCTACGTCACCATACATCTTGGTCTCCAGACCCACCTTGGGCAGCGAGGCCCTTGACCCAGAGCTCTGCGTGGTCATCGTCAGCACAGTGGTGATGCCCAGACCCACTCTGGCTGGTGCAGCGTCCATGTTTATCCAGAAAGACACCCATGAGAGGATGACGATGAGCAGGGAGGGGATGTACATCTGGATCAAGTAGTAGCCCATTTGACGTTCCAGGTGGAACTTCACCTCGATGCAGGTGAATTTACCTGCAGACGCAATAGAACAATAGAATGTAATCTATGCTAATGATATTAGACAGAGTTTTTACCATACAGCAAGTAATAGGTTAAATATCCCAACAAGAACCAACAGTTTACAGTGTTCTTCACGTTGTTGTCGTTGCTGAGTAATCTCTATTGCATACCTAACTCATTTTACATGCCTCTGGAGAAGAAATAAGCTGAAGCACTCAATTACAATTTGGAATTTCAGCGTGGGGTCCCTGGTTTCTCGACACCGTATCTGGAACTCATTATGTACCTGTGTTGTAATGCTTAGTGCAGTAGCCCAAATCCTTCTCCTCTTTAAGCACAAACTGGGGGAGGGTGAGATCTTCGGCAACCTGAACGGGGTTTTCAGACAGCCACTCAAAGATCAAGTCATTCATGGTGTAACCAACTGTGAAAAGAGAACAGAGGAGATAAAGAGAAGATATTCAAAAGAGAGAAATGAAGTAATGTGTCATCTTTTTTCACTTTAGCTTAGATTATATTGATGAATTCTCTTATTTTTCCTCTTTTCATGCACATAATTTAAGACAAATTTTGGCATATCTTGGTAAGATGATACATCTCATTATGTCACCATGCCATCCACTTTTTATATACAATATATAGATGTATCATTAATGTTTGTTATTGCTATAAGTACCAGAAAAACAATGCTTTTTACTGTATATTTCAACATTTTGCATAGAATCAAGTGCACCACTGCACTAGCTGTTAAATATTCCCATTCTTGTTATCAGTACTGCTATGATCCTCATCCCCTTCTTCCTCCTTAACCTAATTTCTTTCCTACACCACAACTCTAATTGGGATCTTGTTACCATCGTATAACATCTATGCATGAGAAACATGAGAAACCTTGGCTAATGAGACCCAGAGAGAGAGAGAGAGAGAGAGAGAGAGAGAGTGAGAGAGAGAATGACACTTGGAAGAGTGTGGTGATATATAATGTCACTTTTGCCCATCTGTCCAGCTACCAGCTACCCTCTGCCATCATGTTTGTCACAGTAAAGGTCACCCACCGCAGCTCCAGTCGTGTTGTTGAAGGTTACAGAATGAAGGGGGGACATGCAGAGCATATCTGCCTATGACGGTGGGAGATGCTGTATGTGCTAACACGTACCGAGCTGATTAGTGTATGTAATAAAAGTAATGTAGTGTTGCACTCCTTCTCACAGCTACCTGATTATACGTATATTAAAAATGCATGCCACATGCAACAACAACAATACAGAATATCTTGCACATCTGAATAATACCGATGTCCACTGGGACCCTTTAGGACCCAAGGTACAAAGACATCAATTATTCAAGATGTTATACATTATTCCACATGCCTGGAAAAACAAAAAATCTTGTTTATGAATTCACTGTCACACACATCCTGCTGCAACAAGCAAGGGGAATACCAATGCTCTCCTAAGATAATGAGCCAGTTACAGCTTAGAGGCGTCAAAAAAACATATGTGATATAATGTTTAAGATGTAATAACAATGAAATTCATGAGGCATAACGTCTGGAATATCTCAGCCAGGTAAAGTAATGAGTTAGCCACATGTATTTTTCATGTTAAAAAGCTGTTCACCTAATGAAAGCAACTATCTTAAAGGACGCCCCTCAGCCATTGCCAAAAGCAGCGAAGTAGGTTACCAAAGTAAGCTAATGGAAGCTAATCAATAAGGTTATGAATAATGTGAACAGTAGCACTAGCTGAGTCAATCTGTGCTAAGTTTGGAAATAATATAAAGGGTTAGTTCGGATTGAGTTCGGACAGTGGGGTTGTATGTATATTCCTGCGTTCTGCTGTGAAAATGTTCTAAATATAGCGTACACTTAACCGCTTTACCTTGCCGAACATGGAATTTGCTGGTCTACCGCTGCATTGATTGGTTTGTTTGTTATTGTGTGACTTCGGATCTGAACTAACGTGGCGTCCACACAGCAGTGCATTGCTTAGTTTCCATGCCGTTACTCCCGTCTGCTTCTCCAAACTGGGAGCATACATAAGTAACATCACTGGGAAGCTACAGAATGATATAAAAACCTCAAAAGCTACAGTTATGCTTCAGATTCCTCATCTTGCTTTTCACTTATGGTGTAAGTTACAAAGTGGGGGTTTGAGGTTACTGGACGCTAATGGCTCAAGGCAAAGCGAAGTGGTATAAGCTGCATATACGGAGCTTTGATGTGTCAGAATAAGGCAGAATCGTATTGTTGGTTCTATTTATAAATCTATATAACCCGTGGCATCAAAGGCCAGTAAAGAAGATTGGCCTTGGCTCTCTCAAACCCCAAAGATCTCCTCTCTTTTTTTCTTTTTCATCAACCGCCTCACTCTCGTTTTCTCATGTTTTCGGCAGCTCCAGTAGTGGCAGTAAAACCTATAATGTCCTCTTAACATCGCGCTCTAGCCAAGGTGATCACACCCTTGGGTGGTGTACTAGCACTTGTCAACACAAGGCCAAGTTTCCTCAGCAGGCCTTTAATCAGGAATGATTACGTCTCCCCTAATGGCGCTGTGATGTGATACACTCACCCAAACACACACACACACACACACATCTGCTTTAAGCACACATCTGTTTGTCCTCTCCCTTCCACTCCTAAAGGGTAAACTGTCTTTATATTTTTGTTTTCATGCTGTCTGACGTAAGTTGTGCACAAAATTTATGGGATTTTTTTTTATCTGTTTGTCCCTGTGTTAATTTGCAGACATAAATCATGCTGCCTCCTGTACGGAGAGGGAGTAACTAGTTCTATACAAACCAATACCTCTTGTTGTTGTTGAATCAGATAAGGACGCAGGTAGAGATACCAGCATTCAGCTTGACTTATTTATTTGTGAGAGATGCTTCTGAAAAGGTGCAGTGACTTCATGGTACGAGTGCTCCTTTCCTCCCTTTTGCTATCACTTAAATTCTTTTGTCCCTATGACGGGAAATTGGGTCACCTCTAGGCACAGGGGGTGGGTCACATATAATAAAAGGGACACAAAATTAAAGTTTTATTATTTATATCCTGGAAATTGGTTTCACGAGGGCAGATGCTATCTCTGCTAAAGGCAAGGGAAGACTGAAAGGGGGAGAATATTATTCTTCGCCTACATTTTTATCAATGTAATAACATTTTAAAAGGTTTCAAATGACTTTTTGCACATTTCTTGAACACTCCAGTTATAATAAATGTGGAGTAAATTTGTAAAGAATGGCGAACAATTGACCCGTTTGCTAAGTCCCACCACCACTTTCTGTTGCTACACCTGTAAAGCTTTGCATTTATGCAGTTTACAATGAAAATTGGGGCAGATTTTTTTGTTAATATTCTTAGTAATTTTCAAAATAATGGGTCCTTGATCTCTGACAGTGGTAGATAAAAGCATTTATAACCAGCAAGCACTGATTTTGGTTAAACAGTCAGATGTAGCTAACATTTAGCTTATTGAGCCTATGTTAGCTTATAAGGGTCGTGTCAAGAAGGTAACCCCCAAGTTACAAAACTCTTGTGAGACGGTTAAGGTAGTAGTTTAAGCTAGATCGGAGCAGACAAACACACACGGTTTAATCCATACTTTAGTATAGTCACGATACAGTTCCTATCTCTTGGAATATAGCAAGATTAGACACTTTACAAGACAGGCAAAAGGTAAAAAACAATAAGAGGGGGGATATTAAAAGAGGAATGTGAGACAAGAGGAAAAAGAGAAGAAGACTCACAGCTTTCAAGCTGCATTGTACAGGTCTGAATGTCCATTGGGAAATTCTTCAAGTCCATAGGGCAGGACAGTACAAGAGTCAGCCTGAGATAGAAAAACAGATTGGAAAAGAGAAGAGGAGCAATAGGTGGTGTCAAAAGAAGGGGCTCAGGGAAAAGACACCAGAAGCTCAAGGAGAAATGATGGGTTAACAGAGTACAAGAACAGTGAAATAAATCAGTGCCAAGCTGCTTTGTTTTGCAAAAGTATGAAACAGGAGTCAAGAGCGTGTGTTCAGTTCAAATAAAATTGGACAAATGAGAAAACCAAACATATTTTTCTGTTTAAAAAGAGATTGGAAAGCATATTGAGTTACTCTACCGTTTGATTACATGTCGCACCACAGTAATGGCAAAGTAATTGGTGGAGTCATCCCTACTTTTATGTGTTGTGGTGTTGATGCATTAAGCCTTCAAAACAATCCTCAGAGAAGAGAGTGAGAGCGCTATTTGGGAGTCTGTCTGGAGGAAAACTGTGTAATTACCTGCTGTAATGCATCGCCCAGAGGCGAGACAAGAGCCGCCAGCAGTATACACACAGGCACCCATTTGCTACTGTGTTATGATGACACACTATCTTTTTCAGCTGAAGAACCAACTACAAAATACCCAAGTGATTGATTCTCCTAACATTGGATTAATTGAGTCATGTATTTAGTGCACACAAAGTTGCTTGATCCATCATTACTAAACCTAGTTGGTAAGCAAATCTAGAGGACGCAGTAAATCAGAGGTATGAGGTGGCAATTATCTGGATTTGCAACAGAGAATTTAAGTTGTATGGCTCTCCCTCTTCCCAAAGCAAACATAGAAATACAACATAATATTTTACAGAAAAGTACCAAAGAGAGGGCTTCACAGTGGTGAAATGAGTGTCTTTTTTATAGGCAAAATAATGTGTTGCACTTGATTTGATCCCTGGAATGTGCAAAGACTTGGTTCTTCAACTAAATGTTTGCACACATTTAGTCCACATGTTGGTTTCATTACATTTCCAAGATGTTGAAGTATAAAGTTGTAAAATGGGAACTCATGTGACACTCAAGCAGGGACCACAAAGGTGCAACGTATCCTTACACAACGGTTCGTATGATAGCTAACAAAACGTTATTCCTCATTTTTTGTGCGTTTTCCTACGAATGTCCAGCACCACGTGATGCATGTGTCAATTTTCCACACCAGTCTTTTAAAAAAAGAAAAAAACGTTTGTTTACACAGGAAACAACTTGGTTAGGTTTAGGCAACAAAACTACTTAGTTAGGTTTAGGAAAAGTTCTTGATTTGGGTTCAAATAACTCCAGAAGTGGCATAACTTAAGTACGAAAGTTACGTGACAGATAAATCAACGTTGACTTCTGGTTTCTCACAGGGTAAGAACACCGGTCTCCTGGGCGAAAGTCCGGTGGGTTTTTTACCAACCAATTGGTAAATAATAAATACGAAATAATTTTATTGGATATATACAAATTATAGTGCATCACTTTTCGTAGGTATAGCTACAAACGGTGTATGACCACAGCCTGAAAGCCGTCATCCCCTCTTATAGTTTAAATTTCCCATCCAGTGTAGTCATTAAACAAACAGACTTCAAAGTCGCACACTTGCCATTTGACATTTCCGTGCATTTTGTCCACGTCTGCACCCATTTAGTATTTTGGTGACCTGCGGTGGCACCTAAGTGGATGGAAAGGTGCAATAGGGAGAGTGTGTGATTGGCAATTCAATTCAAACTGCTGCAATTGTGGTCAAGAGGTCGTGTATGAGTGGGATTTGTTTGCCTTCTAGTTTTCTTCACCTTATTTGGCAGAAAATGTTCCCAAAATCACATAAACTGCTTTTATGTATAATGACTAGTTTTGTGTTGATTATATAAATTAAAGTGCAGACATATGTAAAGGCATAGCAACGTTTTTATCATTATAATATCACCAAAGTTTAAACTTTTAATTTACTATCAAAGCTGTTAAATGCATGAATGACATGCACAGGATTGTATCCTTCATACTGCAGCTACATCTCCATTAAGGCCCCTGATGTCATTCTCCAACAGTGATTTTGGGTATATTATCTGTAGTTACCTGATGCTGTACAGAACGCTGCCATCTTGGAAAATCCGTAGCAGCTTGTTATCAGTGGTGACCTCGTGGAAATTGGCTCCTTTCTCGTTTGCAAAGAATAAATCAGGTTTCCAGATAGAGTCCAACATGGATGGATCCAGGTCAAGGGAGTCGTCGGGGTATTCCCTGTACGCCAGGCGAGGGTCGTTCCATTTCTGCCGTAGAAACACATTGAGCCTGTAGTCCTGTGGAAGAAGTCAGGGTAGTTAATGGAAATATATACCATTGGTGAAGGTTGTAGTACAGATGGAGAGCTTGGAAGTGGATCATTCTGCTGCAGAAGTGATGGGAATGTTCTGTTACTGGTCACTATTGGAGTCTATTGTAACTGATATTGAATTTAAGATGACCGAAGCTATTGTACTCTATGAATAAGTCCGTGGTGCTCGTGGTAATTTCATTTCAATTCAATTTATTTTTATATAGCTTCAAATCATAACCAAAGTTATCTCAAGACGCTTTTCATATAGAGCAGGTCTAGACCATACTCTATGACTCAGAGACCCAATAAGAGATCCCTATGAGTATGCACTAGATGCAATAGTGGCAAGAAAAAAACTCTCCTTTAATGGGTAGAAACCTTGGGCAGAACCAGGCTCTGGGTGAGCGGCTATATGCCTCGATCGAATTTACACACACATACACACACAGATGAGTGTGTATTTCAAATGTATTGAAGGCTTTTTCGAGGACACCTACATTTGCTTTGGTTTGGTTCGTGTTTTCAACAGCTGCCGTCACTATGAGCAACCATGACACATTCAGCCCAGCCGAGAGGCCCCAGTTAACACGGTCACTCGTTAAACCAAAACACCAACAAAACGTCTATGGCTGCTAAACGTGTTGCATATGGTTGACTACCACTGGACTGAGGACACAATCAAAATTACTCGTGTTTGTAGCGCCCATTTTAAAACTCAATAAACTCAAAACTATCTGAGTCTGCCATGGTATTTGACATTCTGAACATGACCACAGAAAACATAGTTGTAAGCATCTAGTGTATGCTCGCTGGTTTAACGTTATAGGCTAGGTTTCTCCACCAAATATGTGTATGTATCTGGCCACTTCCTAATGTCTTCTACTCACTCACTGATAGCACAGAAATCTGGAAAGTCAATTTGTTTAGGTTATAATTGTGATCTTTAGTGGTTAATGTCCTTGCATAGCTTGACAAGCTATTGCACTTATGCATCATACTTCCGTTGCCAAACTGCACGCACACTTACTGTACGTATGTCATCATTGTTTGCAAACTGTAAAAGGTTCTAAAAATACTATTTAACTCATCTACCAATCATAATGACTGGTGCAAGCGCTAGAGTTATTACAGATGATCCATCTTTAGTAATGTAACCTCAGTGGTTCAGGATAATAAAGGCATCACTCTTGCTGAAATGCCCCTGCCTCACCATATTCATCAGATTTTCCTAACCGATTGAATAAGATGGTGTACTGTTTGTTCAACCGTTGCAGCCATGTGCTGCTGGTGAGCCGAGGGTTGGCAATGCGAGCCATGCCAAGGACAAGTACGCAACACAATCACTCCTGCCTGCAGCCAGCATACATGAGTAATTAAATTAGAATTCTAATCTGTGCAATTAATTCAGAATTCATCTTTAGGCATCGAAACATTGTTCCTTTTTCTTGCTTGTTCTCTTCATTTATCTGAATTAAAAGCATGCTTCACCAGCGCATATACAATGACATCATTAGTGTTGTCGACCTGACTGGAGGTCTGACCATGGGCCTCCCTCAGACACCTTTAAACAGTCCACTGCTGTATTGTGCTGACCCAGCAAGCTATAACACTGTAAATGCACACTTGAGGACAGCCATTTCTCCCTGAACCCCTCTCGTCCTCTCTTCCATACCTCCTTTTTCATCCATTTTCTCAATTTTTCATTTTAATTGCAGAGTGGACAGTTCATTATCAGCATGTCAGTGACCCATTGGTCTCTGAAGGTTGCACTGTTATGCTCCAGGAAACACAGAAATGAGGGAACGGCTTCAGCACCGAGTGGATTAGCAAAGAAGTCGGTAGGAAAGAAAGAGGATGGAGTGTTTCAATATTCCCATATAATTTATAAATCACAGGAGAGGTACAATTATAAACCAATACAAACCATAATATATAATCTTTGAGGGATTTTTAAACCTCATTATGTTGGTTTTAAGTTGTTTTTGCCTCTCTGACATGTGAAACATTTGAAATCTCCAAGGTGTTCTTACCATTGTAGTTTCTGTGATGGACCCAAAGCTGTTGATGAAAATATTACAGGTGACATTCACAGCTGGGCCTGAGGAAAGAAAAAAAACAACTGAATTTACACTTTCCCCTCAGATTCTTGAGATCACACCACATTAAAATATACCTATTATATTGTACTGTACATCTCCTGTGGCTTTTTTAAGCTTTACTGCAGTTTTCTTCATTCATTTTCAGTCATGCAAGCTCCACTTCTGCTGTTGAAGATCCTTAAATGCACTACAGGAGAAAGTATGTGTTTTCTCAAGCCTTTCTTCAACTGTAATTATAGCCCAAAATAAATCTCATTTACTGAAACCAACCTCAAAAAAGTTTTAAGAAACAATTCTAGGGACATTGGGATAGTTAAAAGTAAGATTTTTGTGTCTGAGAAAATCGCCAGTGTGCAACCCTGCCATTACATTTCTATGCTACTACTTTGCAACAGCAAATACATTCAGTGAGAAAACGTCACATGAATTATGTTTTTATCAACATAATGAGGAACTGTTTTTGCACTTGTATTTGCTAATTTTTCACTATTTAATTTGTTCTTCCCTACAATACTCTTGGAGTAGCTCTTGCCATACAACGTCCATGTCATTAGCACCTACAGCAAGTGCTTTTGTTGCCTAAATGCAGATTTTCTGCAGATTTTCCCCCGCGGGATGCGGTGGGAGAGATGTGAGGCAGAGATGCTGCATGAGGTAAAAGGGACAGGTGCATGCCGGTGTTTTACAAATAACGGGAAGTTAGTTTTTGTTGTTTGGCTCATTGATTTTGCCTGCGTATCAACACACACGTCAGCAGTTGAATCAGCAGCAGCAGCAGCTGTGACACACAGCTACTGGAGGCAATGAAGGTACTTTAAAACCCTTAGCGATCGATTGCTTTGAATGTGCGTCAAAAATATTGCTCATTCTCTGAGTCATAACTACACATAATCATAGAATCGGTATGACTTGTGCTTTCCGAGTATATCATTATCATGCATAAACGTCAACAAATCCACTTTGAATATAAAAATACGCTCCTTATAACCTAGTGTTTTTAAAGTCCAACTGAAATGCCATTTAGCCAGTTATTGTTTTTAGTCAACTTGTTTTTAAATGTATTGCTAATGTATTGTTTACATGCGGTTTACTATATTGAGTTGCAGCTGAGTAGCTAATTGGCTATCTGGCCTGCAAAATGACTTTGCAATGCAAAACTAGGGGGCGCCATCATGAAACAAAAATATATAAAATACAAATTTCAGATTTTATTTCTCAAAGGACATGTGCTCAGTTGTCTCAATTTTGTCTCGTGGTGGGGTCCACAGTGTCAGACTGTGAAAACCCTAGACCTAACCACATGCAGGACTCCCTCCATATGACCTGCATTAGAACTCCCTAAAAACTTTCACCCGGATGGGCGTAGTTTTGCAGGATGTAGTAGTGCACGCTTCGACGCATTGTGTGACCATCATTCAGCCTTCTTACGTTAGTTTTGTACAAATAATGTAGGTTACTACTTTTCATTTGCGCTATCCAGTCATGCTAACATTCGAATTTTGAGATTTGTCAGTCAGGTAAAAGTCATTTGAAAATCTGCAGTGAAGTCTTGTTGCGGTTGCAACGTTTGCAAGGAGCAAATATCTCATCTCTGTAGAATTAGGCCTGAACAACTTTTTTAGGTTACGGTTTTGCTATTTTATCCAAAAAGTGACGAGACAACCCAATGCGAGCCAATGAAAATAAGGCACACAACACTCTGTGGGACACAAGATGTCAGGCACCACCTTCTGGGTGAAATACTAAGTTTTTAGAGAGTCCCAACTTAAGCGTGGTACAGAATTGTAGCACTGCCTGTACTGGCAAAAAAAACAAGACATTACCAGAACTCCAGGCAGCAATCATTTCCTTCAAAACATAATTGTGGAGACAGGGTTGGAGTGTGCTTGGGCGGCATGGTGAAATATTATGTCTCATAATTAAGTCAAAATCAAAACAACAAAGTAGCTGGCTGACACCACGAAGGGTTAATTAGATGTTAGGTTGAACTAACAATACTGTGTGAAACCAAACAGGGTGAAAAGGCGGATAAGCCGATGCAATATTTATACTGGAAAGCTGGAAAACTCAGAAACTTATTATAGTTTCTGACAGAGCGGCATACTGCTCGTACACATGAGAACGGTCAGCTGTTTGGCTTTCACAGCACCGATCGAACGCTCTTTGTTTTTCTCTGGTGTTTGTGTGCTTTCTGCTCTATTTTCTTGAGGGCTACTGTGACGGTCTGCCTTGGCATATACTCTACCTTTGAAGTTGGGTCTGATGCGGGCATCATATCCTGATGTTTTCCCCATGAGCTTGTCCAGGAAGTCAGAAGGCGACAGCGCTGGTCCTGACCTGATGGGGGGCTTTATCTCCTCCTTACAGGAGCTCAGTCTGCCGTTACCCAGGGAGGGAGAGGGAGAGAGGGGAACAAATACAAGGAGAAAGAAAAGAGAGAAGATTTGAGAAACAGCAGAGGAGGGTGTGTGTATGTATGGAAGTAGCAGTGGGGGTGGTGAACAAAAAAAAAAGAGAATCCAACCGAATAAGAACAGCTTTCTCCAACTCAGTCATCAGCAAAAAATACCCAGCGGTGGACGAGGAAATGAGTGTGAAAAATGACGATGAATGGCTCGCCTCCGCTGGCAGCTAAAAGCGTATCTATTCCACATCATGTCTGAGACTTATTGTAGTTGTTAGGCCCTAACTACAGAGAAGTGAAACAGCAGCAGAGGTAAACTTGTCCCTCTCCTGCGCTCCCACAGCTCTTGGCTTAGCGGGGGTAAGGCTTGACAGATTGATGGCTCAATTGTAATGCTATGAATGTCACACCGGGGAGAGGAAGGAGTTGATACAAGCTCCAGTGAGGCTAAGGCAGCCGCTGACAGGAATAACCAACAGGAGTGAAAGTAAAGAGAGGAAAGGGAGGCAGAGAAGAAAGACGGAAGGAAACATGGGAGGAAACAAGGAAAAAACGCTCTTTCAGGTTCACAATGGATTAGATTTGTCGCTGGCCCCCGCTGTAGCACAGCTGATTGCACCCCATGCTTTTGATACAATTGTTAACAGTTCACGATCTGTCATGATCTGAAACTCCGGAGTACAGATGGCTGGTTCAATCCCCTCCGAGGCGCAGCTTTGCTGATGCCCTGTGTTCTCATGAGTGTGTGTAGCCAGTAGTCACTGATCCACCAATCTTACGGCCTCTTAGCTGTGTTTAGAGCCACATAAACCGCATCGTCAGAGGCTACAGGATAGAAGGACTTTGTGGAGGATATTTTTGGGACGTCAAGAGTGAAGCTGAGCTGATCCTGAGAGATCTTCCACTTTTAATCGTGTTGGCAACAATTAGGAATTGTTAGGGAATAAAGCGTGATGATGATGATGACTACTTCACTGTGTTATAATCATGAATCTAAGGTTAAATATGCTGAGTATTTCGCCACATAATATCTAGCAACGATATGTTTAAGAGCGTATACATTAAAAAGCCATTAGATGTGTCCTCGCTCACGCATGATTTGTCAATGCTTCCCACTCTTAGATGAAAACCAGCAAGCTGTCAATTCCTCAGTGGTCTGAAATGACGGCGTCTGTCCTTCGATATATGTCTGAATTTGAGTGAATGCTGCCATCTGTGCAAATCAATCAAGGCATAACTACAGTAAGAGTTCAGTGTCGTGTTGGCAAAATTACACTGTAAAAGACACTCCAGAGAGTGGAAACCTCTGCCAGAACCGAACCATTCGACATCTTGTGAACCCGCAGTTTGCATCAAGACCACATCTGATTTGTTAAAGAATAAAAAAATTGAATTTCTTTATTAGCTTTCCGCAGCACAAATCTTACAATAAATACTGACGTTAGTGCCTCCCAAATGCATATGTTGATTATAAAAAATGATTAATTTGACTGACTTTTTTGATCTGAAGGTGTATTGGTTGTGGAAGGTGAAGTTTGACGCTGAAGTGACCATGCTTTTATTTGGTTTTCGCATTTTTCTCAGGTTAAAAGCTTTTAAAAAGTAACCTTAAAAGATAAAGAGGGGGAAAAAGCATGTCTGTGATCTTCTGACATCTGATCTCATCAGCTTGAACACACTTTGGAAATCATCAAGAGTCCCAGGGGCCAAATTGGCAACGCCTCGATATCTATATCTTTTCATAACATATAAACCTACATCTGTGCCAAATTTGTTGCTTTTATCGCAAAATGCACAATTGTTATGTATATTTCAGCTTAGCTGCCCCACTAGATCTGCCACTGCTATTGTTAAAGTTTGGTTAGGTTTAGACACAAAAAACTACTTGGACAAGGATTGTGGTTGTTTTTATGGTAAGGATTGTATATTTTATTAACATGTTGCCATGCATGCATACTCAGTTTTGATGTTGTGTTTCGATTTCATACAATGTTATTGCAAGTTTTAACTTGAGCAAAACATTTGTGCATTTCCTGAAGCTGTGTGACCCCACTGCTGACATTACACCTAACACATACACAGACAATAGGAGAAAGAAGAGGGTCTGAAGATAAAATAACAGAACTGTCAGTGTGTATGTTGCAGGCTGGGTTACAGCTAACGTCTGTACAGTACTATAGTACGGTTTGTGGTAAATAACACTATGTGTTTTTGCAGTCTGTTTTTTAAGACAATGGAATCTTGTCAGTTGAACCTTCTGTTGCTAGTAGCAACCACTACTGGCAAAGTTCTGCAACAGTTGCAGTTAAACTGACATTGTGACTGCAAATATTTTCAACCATCTTTTTTATTCCCTCTCCAAATGCAACAGGACATACAGTTCTCTACTTTTATTTTTACAGCTATGTGTTATGTATTTTACTCCTTTTACTTTCACTCATGTGTCGAGGTGTAAATTACGAATCGCCTTGCTGATTTTAATCGTTTCGTTCGGGTTCAAAGTTTCGTAGTCACCGGCTACGTAGTTGGTTCCCTTTTTCCTGAGCTGAGCTCAGTGTGTGCTGCAGGAAGTGAACCACAGAAATAGAATGAGAGAATGGACATTAAGCTGTTTTCGGTTGGTGCCTTCAAATGGGGTTGTGTTCACTGTGTTTACGAGATGAGTCCATATGAACGCCCGCCCTCATGTCGTACTCACGACCTCGTAAGTGGAAAGTTTCTGAAAGCTCAGAGTTCACGACTTGTGACGTGTTTGTTGACGTTGTCAGAAATGGCGGCGCCCATGGAAATTAATTTTTCGGTGCATAATAAGTTAATGTAGTGTAATTTTAATATTGTTTTTCTTCATAATTTTAAAATAGGTCTGAGGAAAATGTTGATATTCCCAACGGCCTCATCTTTTTCCTCTGCTGCTGCATAGCTGCACACGCATAGTGAGGGCCGGAGAATTCATGTAACATTACATAACACTACCATATTAGCATGTTATCATGGTAACAGTTATCATGGTAACATAACAAATTCTAGTGCTAATCCAATAGTTTCTATCCCTGGGGCCACACCACTAGAACAGCTAAAAACGTCACAAGCATCCAGCACCTTTTTTGTTGATTTTCCCAGAGGAGCTGCTGTGCACAGATCTCAGTCTTTCTTACATTATAAAGCTCAGCTCTCACTGGTCCCCTGATCCACTCCACTGCTCCTGGCTAGAGTCCACTCTGTAGTGTTGCTGATTTAACAGTATATTGGTACTCCTTTCATCTCTCTCCCTCTCTCTCTCTACCTCTCTCCTCTCACACACCCAGAAAGAAACTCACACACATACACAGGGAGATGAATTGATGGTCAGACTCTTGCGCTTACAGAGAGCCATTGATAACGAACTGTCTGTCTCAGGCTGCGCTTGTTTTATGGATCGACACGAAACAATAAAACATCCTGTTTGGTCTCGAGTGTGATTTTCTGTGAGAGGTAGTCACAAGCTTTCAGAGACAAATGGTTGTGAGAATAAACTCAGTATAGTTTTCAAGATGTATTGATAGAAGAAGAAAAAGGTCTCTAACACAGACATGGTTGATTTCTATACTTGTAGATCCATAAGTCAAAAAAATTCCCAGACACATACACAGCAACATTTTCAGTGAAATGCAGCCTGGATCTGACTGTGTGAGTCATTTCTGCTAAATGATGCTATAAACATGAAACAACAGTATAGTATAGTATAGTATAGTATAGTAGCGTGCAATAAGCTATCATTTTTTAATGACGTGTTTTCCATACTTATGTTATGTTTTTTACGTACGCATTTTACTTAGTTTACATACTTATTTTAAGCCCAACCATGACGTTTTTTCCGAAACCTAACTCAGTGTTTTTGTTGCCTCAACCTAACTGCGGACGTTACCGTAGTTTTGTTGCGTGGCGGGTACAAATGACACGCTAAAAGCCTAAAATGCTTCCTCACGACACATGGAATGTCATGTAATGTTGTGCTATTTATACGCCTGCCTGTGCGACCAGGTTGCACTAATTGTTCATGGGTCTGATGACAAAATATTCTCTACATATGGAGAATTTTGTGGTTCTGGGTAGATTAATGATGAAAAACGTTTATCTTTAAATTAAATTGGGAGCACAAAGACATTATTATCTATCCAATACATCTTGGGGTATGCATATCAGAGGTTTCAGAAGTGTCAGAAATTTAGCAATTCTTATTAAATGAACTTTAAGAACAACAGCAAAAAGATGTTGTTAAAGATCATTTTTCTTGGCTAATGCTATTCAGAGAAAAATCATAGTTTTAAGTGAACTCTTTGTGGTGAGGTCGACAGCTGAACTTCTCACCCTGAGCTCTGGGTGCTTTCCCTCAGGACTTACATCACCTCTCGATCAGCCCTCATGCATTTCTAATTGGACTCCTCACTATTGTGTATGGTGTCATCAGTGCTTCAACATCATCAAGGAGAGGGTGAGAGAAGAAACAGCCCAAATAAAAAGATTTTAATTTGTATGTTTTTGACCACCAAAAAATGTGCATCCAGTGTGACTCTTTGACAGGTTTTGAAGGCAGTGCATCAGGTAAAAAATAAAACCAAACAAAACTGGACAACCTCCAAAAATTGTATGTCTTTATTGGTAAACAATATACAATATAATTGTTTTTGAATGTTAGGTCTTTTGATGTTAATGCACTGTACAAAAGTCAATCTTATATCTGCAGTTTCTAGTGACTACAAAACCACAAGTGTGACTGCAAGTGGCTTCTCATCCCTTCAAAGCTAAATTATGTGGTTCTTTGTCTGAGTGATTCAATTATTAAGATGCTCTTTGCTGACATTTAATGAGCCTGACCTTTTGCCTCCCCCCACGTCCCTTTCATTGGAGCATCCATGTCAGACTGCTGTCGAGAATACGTAACAGCCCTTTCTTTCCTTCCTCTATAGAGCAAGTTCTGGCTGTCACTCTTGTTAGTAAGTGACTTTATTTGGCTCTGACAGCAAAGCTGAATCAAAACTGAAGCACAATTGTACACACTTTCAAGTGCTAGGAAAACAGAGGTGGTTATACAAATGTAGAATTCAAACAGCTGCTCAGAAATGATTTAGTCTTCTTTGAAATGTCAGTATGCCAGCCAGCTACTACTGTACATATTTTGTTCTCTCTGAGGAGAAGAAGTCTAAATAGACGTTGAAAACGTGGTTTTTATTCTTGGCATCCTTTGCAGCTATAGAGTAACCACATTAAAGATTCAGTACTTCTATTCTGGATGGAGTTTGTATGGCAGTTGTTCATCATCTCGTGCTCACATAAACTCAACAGTCTGCAGCTATGAGACAGAAACACTGTTATGACACCTGTCAGGACTGTGCTGTCAGCAGATCAACCATTGTATGAGAAACTCATCTGAGGAGCTGCTCTGCATTTCATAACCGTTTCAACCCACCTGGCTTGAAGCAAAAAAAATTCACTCAGCCATTAATTTTAATCAAAGTATGTGTGCACTGGACCAATGGTTCAGAGAAACAGCGTGTAGTCGTTTTCTGCAGACTTGGATGGATGCATGGCCATGGAAGCATTGTTGGTTTTCCAATTCTTCCTCACAGAAAAAATGCTTTTTTGTCTGAAGAGACCTCATCAGGGTGAAGGACACACTACACATGTGTTCAACCCATGGGCAGATTATGAGACAATGGGCCCCTGGGCACAGACATACAAAAAGACAGACTACCTCTCCTACATAGGAGCAAGACACGCAGAGACTTTATAGTCGTTAAGCCTCTTTTGGTTGTTGTTGTTGTGTGTCTTTTTGGGTTCTTTAGTGTCATTTTGTGTCTCTGTGGTCATTTTGTGTCTCTTTGTATATATATTGTGTAATGTTGTGTCTTTTCGTGGTCTTTTTGTGTTTCTTTGGGGTCGTATTGTTTCATTTTGTCTCTTTGTAGTAATTTTGTGTCACTTTCTAGTAATTTGATGTCTCTTTGTGGTCATTTTGATTCTCTTCCTGGTTGGTATATGCCTCTTTGAGTGACATTTCGTAGCTAAAAGCCAGGGGGGCCCCTGTACCCAGTAGACCCGTTCAGTAATCTATCCATGGTTCAACCTAACCCTAGCACCAGAAAAGAACAACATAATTTTTTCCCCGGCTCACAACATGCACTGGATTGAATGTTGGCACTGGATTTAAACCGTAAGGTGTGTGTAGAATCGTCCAATATGGATATAATTTCTACAGATACTGGGCTGTTGCAGCTTGTGTTTGAGATGCATGCTGAGTTCCAGTTATGACGTAAAGCCACAAAGTGGGTAAATGGATCCTGTCAGCCAATGTTACCCGCTGATCATCACAAGCTTCCATTAAAAGTACAAAATGCTGTAAGTGATATCTATCGTTGAATTTCAGTGACCAGACAGCTCAGGCAAGGAATGAGAAGCAGCATAACCGGTACCCGTTTCCAGTGTGCTGCATCATTTAGTTACAAGGAATATATAACCATACACAGTAAAAGAAAAGGAGCTGGAGCTGTCATCCTGTATACAGTACATACAGTTCAAATGTATGAGGACGTAAATGGACTGGGGAGAGGGTGGTTGGGAGGCGAGGTCAGCAAGAGACCAACATTTCTTTATATCTGCACAATTCCTCAGTATATAGTGCAAATATGGACGGACATAAATGCTAAAAGGTTGCCTTTTAGATTTAGGTTAATATATATTCAGTCCACAAGACTGGTTGATTGGTTTTCACTTAGAAACAACAAGAAGCATTTTTGTCTGTAATCTTATTCTGTTTTACCTCACAGAGCCTCAGATTTGGAAGTAACCGATGAAAATTACCTCTAATTAGATGGGATGGGATTCTGCCCATGGAGTGCAAACGTATTCTTTTAATTGCTTTTTCATTAAGAAGCTGGTGATCAGAAAAGCACATCATAGCACAGTATGGCTCTTCCCTGGTTTCCTGCAAGGAAAGCACTGGGGGATATCAGGCCCATTAGACATCCATGCATGAACATACTAACTTTTTAGTGCCATTAGCATAATGGGAAACGGAACAAAACTGCTCTCGCCGCCTGTTGAAACACATTGCTCTAATTTCCTACTTGTCCAATTGCCCTTGACATCCACTTGAGCCTTAGGTATTGCTCTCATAGAGGGGCTCTCACTTTGAGCTTGAATGCTTTTTGACAATCACAACTTTCTATCAGGCAACCAAACCATACGAATAGACTAGTGACAGGCCTGTTATTAAAGTACATTCAACCACAGAATGCTTGGTAATACATTGATGTGTCATTTTTTTTTTTTTGTCTTTAATGACCTGTGCAGCCTCTTCACACTACTATATGTGATTGCCGATGGCTACTACTGTTCCCTTTTGATCAATAAGCTCATTGGGGAATGGGATTTGAAGCACATTGCAATTTAACCTTGCACATTTATCTTCAATGACATGACCACTGCCACTCCTTCACAGTGACACCTCTAGGTATGGAAACACAGATATAGACTATAGCTACAGTGAAAATACTGGCATCATATGAAACTAGAAAACCTAAGGAATCCATTGGTACCAACCATGTCATACTAGCTTGTCGTGAAGAATAAATAACGCTCCAAAACTTACAATACATTTTGGCGAGGAAAAACTGGCATAGTCATTTTCAAAGGGGTCCCTTGACCTCTGACCTCAAGATCTGTGAATGAAAATGGGTTCTATGGGTACCCATGAGACTCCACTTTGGGGCAAGTCATAGTCAAGTCAGCACACTGAGAGCTGTTGTTGCCTGTTGGGCTTGAGTTTGCCATGTTATGATTGGACAATATTTGTCATTGTTTTTTGTTGTTAATTGATTTCCAATAACAAATATATACATACTGTATATTTGCATAAAGCAAGCATATTTGCCCACTCCCGTGTTGATGAGAGTATTGAATACTTGACAAATCTCCCATTAAGGCTCATTTTGAACAGATAAAAAATGTGATTAATTTGCAATTAAACGCAATTAACTACGGACAATCATGCAATTAATCGCGACTTAATAATTTAATTGAAATGATGTGCAGATTCAGTACAGAGGTCTCCTTTGCAAGGCAGATTACTCTGAATTGTTCAGTGGTTTTATGATGTCATGGGAGAAGCCTACAGGGCATACATGCATATTCAATCTACAGTAGATAAAATATAAGATGGATTGATTTGCAATTACTCCTGAATTTTTTTATTTTTGCATATGACCTCAATCTGTAGAGCAATATCTGTCGTAATGCAGGAGGAGGTTGACGAACAGAAGACTGTTAATATACTGATTACAGTTAAAAAAGACAAACAATAGGCTACATTCTGTTTTGCTGCTTTTGTTAAAGGATAAGGCTGCATTCACATGGAATCAGGCAGACGGTTGACAGCAAAACGGATATCACGTTAGTGGACACAGGACAGCAAAATTAGGTGAGGCCTGTAGAGAATATCAGCAACAGTTATGGTAGACAGAATTCCCAACCGGATGTTAAGTAGCTCTCTCACACCGGAGAAAGTTTGCAATAGAATATTAAGAGAAAGCTGCATTTTATAGCTACATGCATTACTAGAATAATTACATAAAATAGTAGACTCAAAATAATTTAGTTTAATATATTTTATTCCATCACCATAGCAACATATCGTCATGCATGTTTGGTTTTGCCGTCCTGTCATTTTGTTGGACTGTGCCATCCAGAAGGTGTTGTCTACCGGCTGCCTGATTCCATGTGAATGCAGCACAATGGCTGCCGATGTTCTATTTTATCAATAAATCTGTCTCTCAATACTTTCTGACTTACATAATTGTTTAAAAATGTCTCACAAATCTATACTTTTATTTATATATATATATTCTTTTTTTTAAAAAGGCAAATAAAGGGCATTGCAGTTTTTAGCCAATGTTACTCAATAATAAATATATAATAAAGGGACAATTTCCAGCTACAGATTCAGCGTGCTCGCAAAGTATTTATGGAGCTATGTGCGGTGTACGTGGAATCGATTCAAAATAAATCACCCATGTTCATAGTAATGAGGGAACATATCAGCTAGTGCAACGGTGTGGCTCATTAATGTGTGTTTAATAGTTTGTGGACAGTAATGGAGGTCTATGGTGCAGAGGAACACTATTTCACGCTTTGGCTACTCATGCAAGTAGGATCAATTTATTGTTGGCTTTGGTCTTTTCACGAGCTCTGTTGTATATGTTCAAGGACGAGATAAGAATAGGTGTATACATTCATAACATAGTGTATATTACATTGCTTCAGCAACCTTATCACTATTTTTATACACCTCAGTTTGGATCAAAGGGTTAGACAGCTGGAAGAACAAAGATAGTTGGCAGACTTTAAATAGTGGCATCGTTCCCATTAGGTGTTGGGATGTTTACCGGGCTTGCTTTTAATACTACCCCTACCTTTGAACTATTTCTATTCTCATCTGTGTTATCTTTGATCTTTTGTTTTGTCGTAAAGCATAATTAGTTCAGCCACGAGCCAACGCTACTGGTAGAATCTACTTCTTGTTAAGGTATATTTAGCTGTCTCAATGCAAACCCCGGGGTTTAATGATTCAGATTAATCCATACTAACGCAGTGTAAATCGCAAGTCTGCGCCATTGCTCATGCGTTGTAATTTGTAATGCAATCTTTAATCTTGTGGGAGTGAGGCTTGACATCTCTGGAGTACCCGGCAGAAATTATGTTTCCAGGCTTGTGCCACGGTAATGACGAGGGCACAATGAGCTGCGGCCCGATGACAGATTTATGCTCATGATGGCCCGTTTCTACTACGCTGAACTCCGACTGCCACCCCCGGGCTTTTCCCATGCAGCCTTAACTAATCTTCAGCACTCTAACACATTCCAGTCTAGTGACTTAAAACTCCTATTTGTGTGAAATATAATATCCTTCTCTTTGTGATTAAATTCTTCTATTGCTGGGGTTTCTGAACACTGTGATTAAAACTGAAGAAAACGGTCCACCTTCTCTGACTCCTAATTGCTACAACTGCTGTCAACGAGAGAATGAATTGTTCAGCCCACACACATTATGTAGCAAATATTATTTTTTTGTGCTCATCTCAGAAAATGTTCTTACTTTGGGGATATAAGGAACTGAATTTTGATTTCTAATAAAAAGTTGCAGAAATGTCAGAGCCATGAGAGCTCACTGTGTGCTGTATGCTTACTTTAGATACCAGGATTGTAGGGTTGTAATTTTAGCCTTTAAACTATATTTTTATCTGATATTTTCACTGCCTTTGCTGGGTGGTTTTCCTTATGCCCCATATGTCACACATACCAACACTGGAGATGGAATGGGATGCCATTCATGTGAATTTAACTCAAGCACTGATCATCATGGTCAACGGCTTCCCAATTCTCAATGATACAACTTCAACGAAGCCACCGAGATTTGAATAACAATTGATTATTTGGGTTAGGGTTATATATTAATTATAAAAGGTATAGCTACAAACAGTGTATAAGAACAGTCTGCTTGGTTGGCTAACCACATACTATCCTCAGAGAGGGTTGTGTCTAGAAGGTAACCCTCAAATTGCGAAAAACGTACAATTCAAGGTCAACGCCTAACTGTAAGTATTCAAGGTCAATGCCTAACCTTAACTATTCGAGGTCAATGCCTAACCTTAACCATTCAAGGTTGATGCCTAGCCTTAACTATTCGAGGTCGATGCCTACATGTAAACTTAACCATTCGAGGTCGATGCCTAACTTTAACCATCTCACCAAAGTTTTCGCAATTTGCATGTTACCTTCTCGACACGACCATCAGAGAGGAGCCCCTATTGTTAAGTCCTTTTGTCCCTGTTAAATATGCGCTACAAATGGTATCACATGTATATTCTTATCTTAAACCTACAGTTATCAGTGACATTTGAATCAATGGTGGCTCAACCAAAGCTGTTTAAATGACAGCCCCCTTTCCAGCTGGCCGTTAGCATTAAACCTTGAAGGAGAAATATGTATTTAACTGCATATGAAGTGTTCCACATTCAGCTCCTATTAGCTCTCCCCAAAGCCAAATCAAACAAACAAAGTTTAAATGGCAATCTATGTGATAAAACCTGAGGAAGTGACCTTTCCCCTTAAGGGAGATGAATCTAGCATAGAGCGTCCTCAGACCTACCCATCTTCCGGATGTGTCTCTCTGAGCCTCTCTGTATTCAGGCCACCTTTTCCACGTCAAAGATCTGATATCAGCACGGATTGCCTCCTGTCACTCTCCGTGAAACAGAGCTAGCAGGATTCCTGATAGAGAGAAAGGGAGTATACTGACTGCAAAAGATTGCTTTGATGTGTCCGCTTCGGGGCTTGAGACGGACTGCGGCTTTATCCTCATACAGTAGTCAGCTCCTCACCACATAAGCTTTAGGTTTGTTTTGTCATGTTGCTGGGCCGCTGTAAAGCGCTACAATAATTGTCCATTTTGTTCGCTTGGATCAAACACAAAATACAGCACATCTAGATTCATGCAAATGGAACCAAGCACATATATACAGTCTATACCTCTATCTTCTTATCATCTGCACAATCAACACTTCTTGTGCTTTCCTTAGGCTATCATTGCTGATGTATGCCAATTTATGCCACCGTTATGAAGCTTGATGTAAGCGGTTGTGTTCACATGCAGGGGGTATAAACACCATGATCAAAGCTGTATATTTGTCTCTCTCATCTTCTCCATGTACTGTAGTCAAGGTAATGAAATGCAGCGATTTAGAGAGAGATTGGATTTTTTCGCTGCAACCAGAATGGGATGGTAATTGCATGACGTAATGAAGCACTACGCGGTGTGTTTGTGCATGTATATCAAAAAAGGTTTCATCAGCTGTGTGTTGCCTCCACATGTTGGGGCTCTCCACCTCCTCTCATCCTCCTCCTTCCGTTTTTTAAAGGCCACTGGGAAATCTCTCCAGCTGGATTCTTACAGAAGTAGTCAACAATCTGTGTACAGTGAACATGTAATTAGACGCCGTAGACTGCTTGACTGTGATGATTAATGTCTTCCATTTGCTAAATGCACCTATGTGAATATGGATAGAGATGTCAGCTCCCATCAGTCGCAGTATAAATCACATCCTCTGATAGCGTATGTTTGTTTTCCTGTTACCCGCAGGTCATTTCCAGCTGCCATAATCTTTTTTTTTTTCTTTTTTTTTTCTATTAGCCATTGTCTAACTGCTTTGAGCGGTTCATGCAATTGTGTTATCCCTTCTATATATATGCGGCATTAGCCCTTGGTTAGTCTTCCACAGTTCTGACTTTCCTCTGGCTACTCCATTATAGTTATTAACTGCTAACAGTTGCTGCTTATGGAGGAAATAGGGGTTTGGTGGCTCTCTCATTTTGCCGCGGGGACCACAGCACTATAGCAGCTACTGCATTAAAAGAGAGGCATGGGAAAGCCAAAGGGCCAGCGGGTGAGTCAGTGTGCGCTTGGCCCCAGTTACTGTATGGTCCACCTGTGCCTTAAACCAAAGAATGAAAGCTACTGGGGTTTTGCTGTCAATCTGTATAGTGAAGCGATGTTTCAGCCCAGCAGAGGTAAAGCGGATTGTCGTACAGAAAATGGTTCACAAAGACACACACACACACACACACACACACACACACACACACACACACACACACACACACACACACACACACACACACACACACACACACACACAGCCACTGCACTCTACATGACCCATATTTTTGGACATGACAGTGAGGACGAAGGAAGTTGTAGGCATAGCCGCTGGCCTGTTTCGCTTGATCAAGCTGCTGGCTGGAACCAACAGCGTCATAACAAAGCCACCATGGAGCCGCGTCTACCAGGGATTTTCTGAATCATACCCATAAAGGAGGCAGCCTAACAATGCTTCCTGAAATGCTAGTTTCTTATTTCACCCAATGCTGCTAACGTAGAACTTCACTATGTCTAAAGGTAGAAGTTGGTTTTTCACCCTTCGTTGAGAACTTTTACTACACGTTTTGGGTTTTGTGTAATTATTCTGGTACATTTCTGGCCACTAACAGATGTGTAACGAAACATCCTGTCAGGATGGACTGTGTTGTCACAGTTTCGAAGGCAAATGTCAGGTTACCCATTATCTTTATTGAAGATAATTATCATTGCAACTGACCATAATCAAATCCCAAAATACATTCTTAATGCTACTTTTGTCATTTTCCCAAATATAATAATTTATTAATCTTTGCTGAGAAGATAAATGTATTCACCCATTTTAACACATTGTCAAGTGCATTATTTAGAAAAAAGAATCATTAACAAGGAGGTTTTATTTATTATGCACTGTTTTCCTGTTCCTACTGTGAGAACCTCATGCTGGTTTTTCGTAATTATCCCGCCTCAGAAAAAATAAAGCATTTATTGGTACCTGTCAGCTCTAATAAGAGGGAAAAAAAATACCTTTCGGCTAAATCATCAAATATTTTATGAAAATGTAAATCTTTCTAGCTACTTTGATGTTAACATTTGTTAACAGGTTTTTTTGTGAAGGTTTCCCCCCTCCTGAGCACCTAAAAAATGCAAGTAAAGTTCTTAAAATCATGAATAGTGTGTTCTCAAATACACATTATATATGATTTTTGTTAATGAGAAGATTTTGTTCAAAACGTCTTCCCAGGTGATTCCCTTTCTCTAGGTTATTATGTATCAGGCCAAATATACAGTGATTTTTAATGTTTGAAAAAGTGGGGAATTTTAGGATTTATTATTATATTCATTAATTTATTCGTTTTAACAACAGGTTTCAACTTCTGTATAAGGACAAGCCTGTTTTTTTAAGCAAGAGATATGTTATGGGCTTCTTGTATCCTTATAATCGGCTAGCAGGTGTAGTTAGCAAGCTGGTCAGCTACAAAAAGTGTCTATAAACTCACTTTAATCAACCAAAGGTATCTGCAATCCAAGGGGAAATAAATTCCTAATGACTGGGAAGTCTCTCCTGACATTTTTACTGCAGTGGTTAAAAAAAGATAAAAATAGGTGTCAGACAATGTCATGTTATGATGGCAAGCCCAAAAAGACGCTGACAGTCAGAGTAAATCAGAGAAAGTAAAAGCCTAATCCACAGCTGAATCCATTGTGTAATGTAGAGTTTCAAAGTTGATACTTGACCTTGGAAAACAGCAGTTGAAAACATATTCTCATCTCAAAGTTCACTGAGTAGCTATTTTCTTGGGTTTGACACTTTTAGTCGATTAGGCGACTAATTTTTGGTCTTAGTCGACTAAGATTTCTTTAGTCGATTAGTAATTTTTATGCTTTTTTTCAAGCTGAATGACTTATTTCTAAGAAAGTTATGAGCAGATTTCTGGTAAACACAAGGTTTAAAGTGGTGCTTTTGCGCGATTCTGCAAGTGTGTCAGGCGACTAAGAGGACAGCCCAACTATTTTCAGATTTTATCAATGTACAAATCTAATGCACATGTAGTTTTCTTGTACACATTGAAAAATCCGACTCGTTCTCACTCCCAACTTGTCAAATAACGTAGCTTGGTAAGTGCCCCTTGGCATCGGATAGATACGCACGAAGGCACCCTTTAGCGACTGTATGCGTCGCAGCAGGCTTTCAACTAACGCCAATGAAAACCCATCACATCCTGTAGTAGTATAAAGAGTGTGTAAGTCCGCTTAGGGCAGGAGGGTCAAACAAACACAGGACTTTCAACAAGGAGACAGCTGTTCGCGGGCCGTGTAGTCAACGTTCCCTTATTTTATCACGTGAGTCATTAGTCAGTGAAGTTAACTAAGTGGTTGTGTTGACTAAACCTAACTTCCTGTGAAAGTTTATTTTGAAAGGACACTATGCATGTAACGAGCGTATATTGACACGCCATCCCTGACAAATTCTTGTACACATTTACAAATCTTACGCACATAGGAATTTAGATACAGTTTCACATCTCTACACACACATTTGCAAATTATATTGTTACAATAATACCCCCATACTGTATTGTACAAGAGAAATCCCTCTTGGCTTCACTAGAATTGGACTCATTTTTTTGTTGGTGTAATGTGCCCTACACTGCAGACACATATTACAAAGATGAACAACACATCTGAAATGTTTCAGGAATTACTGGTGGAATTAATGACAACAGCATAACCCGGCGTCATCAACGGAGACACATTTATCGAGCGTACCACCCATTTATTGAAAAGCAAACATCTCTCGTCCCCAGAGGACCCCGGGATTTGACACACTATTCCAGGAAACAATGTGGGCGTCTTGTGGGGACAAAACAGACAAATGAAGGGTGTTTCAGTGGTCAAGCACCAAAGTGAGAGGAAGAACACACTCAGGACACACACAGTGTCTGTTGAACCTGATAAAAAGATGTGTCTCCAGCCCTGTTATGGATGGTCAGGAAGCTCTATTTCGTGGTTATCTCGGGCCACACACTAGGCTCAAAGTATGGCCATGCATGACTAATAGTGTGTGTGTGTGCGTCACCAGCTACAAAAACACGATAAAAATCACGACTTCTAAACATCAAGGCAGGCATCCAAGTTGTGTCCTCCCAAAGAGCCATAATAAAATGTCCAAGCACATTGTTCATGACCGCGGTGTCTACATTTTTTACTCAATGTCAATGTGACTTTAAAACGTGACGTCAATAAGACTATAGGGCATTGAAATAGGATTACCTTGAAATAACCATTTCAACTGCTTGCTTTAATTGAATTTTACCTCCAACACGAGTAGAATGTAACCACGGAAACCTCTTTTGTTGTGTACAGCAATTAGGTTCGGAGTAACAGAGTAGCAGGATTTCACACAGTTACAGTATCACAGGATGAGAGAGAGTTGACAGACGAGGGTGGCAGAGGATTTGGTGTCAAAGGGAAAAGCAAAAGCGCCTATGTGGCAATATTTCAGATTTAAACCCAATGCTATAAGGGAACCATAATGTTAATGAGGCCATCGCTGCGTGGAGGACGGAGCGGTTACAGCAGCACCAGGTGGAAACCCGCAGTGAAAGCTAAATTGGAGAGGCCAGACACACAGTCATCAAACGGTAAAGATCAAAGTAAGCACAGATATTAACTGTAACACCGGTGTGACTTCCCTACTTACCTACTTGACCTACCAACTTCCCTTGTTGCTTATCAACTTATCAAGTGGAACATGCTCCCCCAAGACTATTTTATTTGAGCTAGTTTGGATGTAAAAATAGTTATATGTCAGACATGTTCTCACCGACTGGAAACATTTGGTTTAGGTGAGGGGTGCAGGAGGCAAATCCCAGGAAGTGCTCTTTCCTATAAGCGCTAGCTTCACAGCATAGTGTTCAGGCCCAGTCAAAACAATACTGAGGTCAAAACTATTCTTACAGCCGGCAAAATATTACAAATATTTTAATATATTGTGTAATATAAACTAAGCTTTATAGTGAAAGAGCAGCTTTACTGGTCATGATTGAATGCTCAATATTGCGGGAAATGGCACTTTCAGGTGTTAATTAAATGAAAATGTTCCTGCCATACCGCCCCTTGACGGTCCCTTATGTTGCAACCACACTTTTAACTATAAGTAGGCGCCCATGGTGATAGGTATCTACATGTTAACGCTACCATGCTCAAATGCTGTATGGCAATCTAAATAAATTGAAATAATCCTGTTTTGACCTCAAAACACTCATTACATTTTATTTACCCTTGCCGAATCAAGTGCATGCATGAGAGCTTGTTTCTAGACTGTTTTAATGTAGAACAGTAACAACTATGAATGGTCTAGATTGGCACATGAACTCCATATAACATGCAGAATGAATTATTGATTAATTCTACAAGCTTTTACAATTACTCCCTAGAGATCTGCGATAAAATCTAAATATTACTATTGTATTAAACGTTAAACTGTTAATGAATAAAGCAATTGTTAATTTGATGATTATCAGTCGGGCCCCACTAACATGATTTCAACAACTAACATGAACGTGTCCTTTCACGGGAAGATAAACGCCTGGCAGGTCATTGATTGAATCAAGGAGAGGGGGAAGAGTTAATTAAAGACTCGGAATAGGATCTAATAGACTGATAAATATGGACTCGGATTACTTTCAGAGTCTGAAACATTTGGTGTAAAGCCTGCCATACTGGTAATATGTTTAGTATCCCATTTCAATCCACTTCATTAGAAGAGCTGCAGAACAAGGGTTGTATGCTTTCGCCTCAGACCAGAACCATCATAACTAACATACACAGCACTTGTAATAGAAAAGCATAGCAGCAGGAACTCAAAATCGTATTTTTTTTCAATTACGTTATATTGCTTGTCTCAAATAACCCACAAACTTCCCGTCAGCAGTATGTGCTGCAAATGAATAAGCTCACAAATTGATTTAACAGTACTGTGTTCAATGAGACGCATATTAAATGCTCTTTGTCCAAAATGAGGCTTACTTACAGTATCTCGTTCTCACATCTAGGAATCAACAGACTGATCCTTTTCTGCTTCAATTGTAGATAGTAAAATCAGCTGATTAGACTGTTAACAGGTCATTAAATGGTGCATTATCAGTGGTTATAAGCCTCATAGATGTGGGTCAGTAGGGCCCTGCTACACCCAATAGCAGGTTTTGCCATCTTTTCAAATGGTCAGTCACCGAAAGAAGGAATAAAAGAAGACGATGGAGACCTCTCACATAAATCACTGGACTTTCACCCAGGAGGCTAGGGTTCACGTCCCTTGTGATACCAACAATGTGTAGTTGTCTTTTATGTTCACAACCATTAAGTTTCACTTTCATTTTTGAAATGTAGTTATTTTAAATGCTCTGACGCACCAAGTCAACGGTCGTCCGTTGGACAATTTGGGGCCGTCTGTGAGCGTCCATTGGCCTATTTTTTTTCGGTGTGTCCCGCACCGTCGGCTCTAGTCTGCCCGTGTCTGAGTTTCTCGGCCGATTCAACATGCTGAATTGGCGAAGGAGCCCGTTGGAGAGAAAAATCCCTCATTTGTGGTTCAGCTTAAACGAATCAGTGCACAAGAAGAGAAACGGAAGTGAGGAAAGCAAGCTGACGAGTAAAGTCAAGCAAACAAACACAGAGGGCTCTTCTCATTTTTTCATCTTCATCTTCATCTCATCATTCCAACACACGGATGTTTTCACAATGACATGGCCATCTGGAATGAAGCTAAGTGGTGAGTGAGAGTGGTGTGAAAATGGTCGGCAAACGTTGCTTTGTTTCACGTACGTCTCCTAACAACAGCTTGTATATCTGCAGTCCTCGGTCTTCCAGTTTCCCTTTTTGAATGACAAATGCAGACTATGGCGACCTGCTGGTGTGGAGAGTTATTTCCTCTGATGCAGGCGCAGAACGTCCGTGCTAACTGTCGGTCGGCTGTAGTCTTTGCGGTGTGTTCAAGTGCAGCTTTTTGGCCAATACAAAGGCGACATGAGGCGACTCAACTGGTGGCCTTCGTCGCTGCTAGTTCTTTGATGTCGGGTTAGTGTGTCTGGGCCTTAAGCCAAAACACGATCTTTTTCCCCTAAAATTTAACTAAGGTGGTTTTGTTGCCTAAACCTAAAGAAGCTGTTTTGTTTGTGTTCAAAACGTAAAGTTTCATTCGGTTTTACAACATGTGTAGGTTTTAAGTTTTGCTTTCACTTTTACAACGCAGTAGGCGTAGTAGGTCCCGGCACATCTATGATGCTTTTAATGAGAAATAATGCACATTTAATGGCCTGATGACAGTCAAATCAGTTGGTAAAATAAGACTGAGGAGCTAGAATATCAAATATTTTACACCTAAATAAGGTTTATTCTATAGCAGTGCTATTGGTTGTAAACTGCAGACACAAATTACTATGATAAAACATTCTTGGCAGAGTTATAGTCAGAGTTGCATCCTTTCAAAATCATTCTCTCTATGAAGCTGCAACCCAAAAATATACTTGGGCTTTGCAACAACAACTTTCAAAGCTCAAAACTGTTGTGTTCTCCTCTTAAGAAAAACTCGGTTCAGCTACTGTCAGGTTTTCTTACTTGAGCACACTATGATATCATTTATACAGCACTTCACCTGTCAAGGACGACCAGTCATCTCACTAATGTGGGGAGAAAAGTCTGCCAGGGATCCAGAGGTCAGAGCACCAGGGATTTGTGGAAGTACATGATCTGTGGTGTTTTACCCTTGAAGCAGCTTTGCAATGTGTATAAATCGAAGTCACCTGCAGGCAAACAGCCCACTTACGTATATCACAAAGCGTCAGATAATGGACACCAACAGTATGTCCAACCATCAATACAGAGCTATTTCTATGGTAGCTGATTATTGGAGACCCTATTGGATCTCTTGCTGTTACAGCAGAGAGAGCTACATGTCAATAAGGTAAACATACTCTGCGTCATAGACATAGCAACCCATGAACATAAATACATCTTTTTCTTTACCCGACGGGGATTTAGTTCTTCCTGTAGTGTGTGAGAATTGTGTGTCCTAACATCAGAAACTAATTCATTCAGTGTGTAGAGGAATTACACAGGCTCCTGCATTGTATCCCAACATGCACCACTCTTCATTTCATGCTCCTGGTGAGGACAGACCCCCGTACTGCCATATTGTTATCTTAGGAACACAGCTTTAATCCCCCTCAACAACCCTCTCGACCCCCTTTACCGCCCGACAAACTCTGCTCTGCTGGTCATGTGTGACCTCGGCTGGAGTAAAATGGTGGAAGAGGGACGATTTGTTTGTTGTTTTGGCTTTTATTTCCACTGCAGCTAGGCCTGTTTCCTTATATGAGTGACCTGGGTGTTACTATGTGCCGTCTCGTCTCTAAGAGGATCACAGTGTGTACATGAGTCACACGGAAAGCTTTTTTTTAATCGGTGAAATGCTACATTACAGTCATAGGAATGCTCTTCAATGACTATAATAAGTGCATCATTGCAACCACATGTAGAAATAGTACATACTGCTGGTACTATAACATGTCACATTATATGCGCAACATGCGATTTATGAATTTAGAGATTAGACTATTAGTCTTTTAGGTGATTTGTGGTCATTTTTAAAAAGGATGTTCTCCCGTAAAATAGTTAATGTACAATTCAAAGCTGAGATGATGTCTTTCTACCCTACATGTGCCTTCAAAGCAGTCCAAAAATGAAAAATTCATTGCATGGGTCTAACATAAAAAAAAATGGTCCATTTGTTTTAATTTGGGGCATTTCACAAGCCAACATTTGGTCCATTTTAATCAGACTTTGTTGTTTCTCGGCGGTTTCTTGTTAGATCGGCCTGGAGGTTCCCATTCTGATGAGCTAAACCTCGGGGAGGAGATCTATGCAGTCTGACCCATATGCTCTGACCCCATGACACACGTTGAGTGACAGCCCCCTCATTTGCATAATGAGGCAGAAATGCATAAAGAAATGTATAAAGAAAAGAATATATAAATAAATATGTTTGGGGAAATAAATTAGGGGTGAAATGCAAAGGGAAAATGCATAAATAAATAAATACATTTAAAAGTAAATATAAAATAATTAACAAATAAATACAAAAAGTAAATAAATAAATAAGAAATGCAAAAAGTAAAAAACAGAACAGAAGAGTAAATAAATAAGGGAATTCATACAAATATAAATAAATAAAGAAGCAAACTAAAACAGAAATATAAATTTGTGTCACATTTTATCAATTAATTAATGGCTACATTTATTTTTAATATTATTTTCAACATCCCAAAAGATGGAGGGTGTTCAATAGTTAATTTAGGGCAATTTAGGACAAATTTAGATTTCTTATAAAACAGCCAAAATGACCAAAATTAAAGCCAGTCGGTTTGGTTGAGGTGTGAATTTTACTTTGAGGTCATGATTAATATGTGCAGTATGCTCGACTACTGCAAGCTTTAGCCTGCAGTATTTGGCTGATAAATTAAAGTCGTCTGTAATTACTGATTTATTGTGGCGCGGTCATTCTTAATGGTTCAGTTAATGGTTCAGTTTTGATTCAATTACAAAGCAGAGCTTCAGTTTGACTCCACTGCCCACTGTTTCTTTTTGTCCAATCATATATTATGAGGATTGTTTTTTGTAGGACAGACTTTTCCTCTCCCCGAAAGTGTAATCAGCACGGTCTGTATGGTCCGATATAATGACATGATGGAGGGTTTCATAATGGGCCCCCACTTCATGCTTCTAATTGCAGAGAACATAATGACCTACAGCGGTGAACCTCAGAGCCAAAGTGCTGCTCCAGTCAATAAGTGGCCATTTTAATCTGAAGAGAGAGGTCCACTTAATTGCATTACCTTACCACTATGTCACATATTTTGTTATCTAGATATTGACTCACACCGTATGCTGCGTTGGTTTGATCTGTGCACAGAGTGAGAGAAACATAAAGAAACACATGTGTTTGTAGGGTGGTTTTATAACCCCCGTGAAGCCATCCAAACATCTGCCTGATCTTCCTCTAGCAGCCAGAAAAATGAAATTAATTTCTGACTATACCTGCTGTGTCTACAGTAAGTGCTGAAATGTCTTTTTGCAAATTGTCAGCCTGCCTGACTGTAGAGTTTGTCCATTGTCAGTAGTGATAACAGAGAGGCTTGCAGTGGTAATATAAAAGCTGTAGTATGGGACTTTCCTCAAATGTACGCAAATATGCATCCATGTACATTTAGCTGCAAGCTTGTCAATTCCAAAGCCTATACATACAAGACTGATCTAACAGTATTTGTTGTTTGATTAATTAACAAAGTCATGTGAGGAGCAGATATTTTAACTGAAACATTTGAATGTTCTGAGTTGTGTCCAACTTTCCTTCTAGCTGTTTTGGTCACCGCTGCCTCCTGAGGGAAACATCTGGCTCTATAGCTGCTCCACTATGTTCAACAGCTAGTCACTATTGTTGTCTATCTGCTGTTTGCAGGGCAAGTAGCATACAGTGGGTTTATGAGAGCTTTTTCACTGAAAACAGCTGCATGCACCTGAAAATGATGCAGGTGAGAATGAACAGTGAAATTACAGGCTATAAAACCAAAACAGGCTGGTCTCATAGATACATAGCTGCACCTACGAAAAGCAATGCATTGTAATTCATACACAAAATCAATTTGTATGTAATCCTTGTAATCGTGAAGTAGGAAGTATAAAGAGCGAAAAATGGCGCTTAGGGGAAAATACCACCGAACTTTCGCCCAGGAGACTGCTGTTCGTACCCTGAGTGAAACCAGGTAGTGTACATTGAGTTCTTTGTCACGTAATTTACGTATTTAATCTACGCCACTTCTGGATTTATTTTAATCCCAATTCATGATATTTTCCTAAACCTAACTAAGGAGTTTTTGTCACGTAACTTCTGTACTTCAGTTGCACCACTTCCTGTGTTATTTTAACCCAAACCATCATTTTCTTCTGAGTAGTTTTGTATGCCTAAACCTATGGAAGTTTATTTTGAAAAGACTGGAGCGGAAATTGGCATTGTTGCTTCACGTGTTGCTGGACATTTGTAGGAAAATTAACCAAAAATTAGGAATAACTTTTCGTAAGCTATCATACGAACCGTTGTATGAGGATCTGTTGAATCAAAAAGATGCTAATAAAGCTCCACAGAGCTGAGGGGAACTGCAGAGAAAAGGTGGCCCATTTCAAATTATACATTGTCATCTAATCCAGTATTAAAATGAAAATAGTTATTCAAGTATCTTTAATTTGATGGACTTTTCACATACAATAGAAATGTCTCTTTACCTACCCAGGTTATTCGGGTTGTCTTGGATTAAATCTATTTGCAGTTTGCAGGCTAGTACATTTTGTGGCCACGAGATGATCAACTCAATGTTTTCTTTAACCTCTGCCATTACGTTTTCTCCTGCATGTGTGTGAAGCGAGTGAAGCACAAAAAGACATTTGATTTTTTAACCTCTGTGAATAAGTGCCTGAAATGTGTTTTTTGGTGGTTCCCTGCATGACCAATGGACAAAATTGCATGTTAATGCTCTTCCAGCTTGGCGTTAGCTGGCTACACATCTGTGAGGATTAAAAGTTTACCCTGAGCTGATGCCCATCAGTTACACTTCATGATGCATTTATTATTCAGTGGCTAGGAGTATTGATTTCCGCTGGCAGCAGAGGCATGTCAAACACATGGTTTAGTGTGGGCAAGGAATAGACTGGGAGCATTTCTGTGCCTTGATGAAAAAAACATTTTTGTAAGATGTCAATAGCTTTTAAACTCATGTGTGACCCTTAATAAGGGAAAAGATGGTTGGCAAAATTACAGTTTTTATCCTCCAACATCAGGATCTCAGTGAAAATAACTATGTTTTAAGATGTGGCAAAGGAGGGTTGTTATGCACATTTCACATAATAGAAACGGGGAAAGGTCATATGTGGTTTGATTGAAACGGGCAGCAAACCATCAGTCACATCTCTCAGCCCGAGGTGTCAGCCGAACACCGAAAGCGCCAGCCGACTGCTGAGACCATCAGCAGGCTGTCACCTCCACCATATATCCAAACACAAATCTAATGGCCACTGAAGCAATGGGCAGATCTGTGTCGGACGCTGCTTTCTTGTCAGGGTTTTAAGATTAGACTGCGTGCTCACCAACTCCCTTTTTTTATTAAAAGTTGCTCATGACAAATATTTATAATCAGGAGGGAGGTTGGTTAGTTTTGCTTAATGCGTTTCAGTGACTTTTACTGTGAAAATTAAACCAATTGTAGAAAAAACAAATCAAAACATTCCTCTGAGAACCAGCTGAATAAATAATTACTTCTTTTTTTGACAAGCTACAATTAAATCTTCTACATATCCTGAATGGGATTTAAACCTCACCAGCACAAAAATTAAACTTTATCTTTTGATGAATCTTCTTTGTATCCCTAGTCTTCATATTTCATTACTAAGTATACCACTACTGGTGGCGCTGGAAGTGGAGAGCAAACCGTCTGTTCGACTCTTGTCTCCAGCTTGGCGCTCATTTTTTAGTCATTAACTCACGTAAACATCCCATCTGTCGTCCTTTCACGCTTCCTTTTCGTCAGCACTCCTCGCTGCTCGACTCTGTGTATCAGCCAAGTACGCGGGGATTTGTTTTTTTTGGAAAGGATAGAAGAGAGCCCTAAAAGTGTTTTGTGACAGTCTAACTCAAGGTGACATCTCAGTAATATTCACTTGATACTGTTTTCACACTACTGTGTACAAAGAAAATGACAAATTAAAACCCGGCATGTGAATTCAAAGCATGTCTGCTTTTCTTTTTGCATGTTTGTTTTTTTAATAAGACCGTTTTTTATCTTAGTTATCTGCTGTTACATGTGACACTAATCGCTTCAAATGCAACAATTTCAATGCAAAAAATTTTCTCCACTTCTCAAATTCACAGGAAGAAATAGCCTTTTCTCACCAGACTTTTCAAATGCAATTTTTTTTAGTAAGGGACAAGCCACATTTTAAACTCCTTGTTGGTTGAGAAACATTTAAAATGAAGGCACCCAAACTGCTTTCCTCATCCCTCTACTGTTTACTAGCCTCCAGATATTACTTTGCTGTTGCAGATACTTCCATACCAGCTGGGACTACCATCAGAATTTAATTAAAAGCAATCACAGAAAGATTGTGTCCTTGCCCAACAACTGAGCTTTTGAAGTTTGGACTGGCTAAATTATGTTTACTTCTTTCCAGAGTGTTTCTTGTGAATACTATTTATTTTTTCTGCTGTATAACAGGTGTTTCTTAGAACAGGCTTCAAAAGGAAACATTTGATACAAGTAATTTGAATGGGGAGGTTTTAAGCGCATATTGACTCGGTCAAAGTTTTTTTTAATTTATTACCTCTTAACCTTTATCCTTTGGAAGCCCTTATTCACTTTACATTTTAACTTAAGTTTGTGATGCACCATCTTGAGTGCAACAGCTGCTTTAAGATGCAATGTCAGCCACATGCTCCAAAGACATAGGGGGCAGCATTGCACCTCTACTACTGGATACACACGATCTAAATTTACAGTCATCAGTTGGGCAGGGCAAGAATGTGTAAAATTCAACCAAACAGCTGAAACTCTGAGAGCTGGTCAAAATAAACCTGCTATCTTATAATCATCACGTGTGGCATCAGCCTATCGTTATCTTTGTGTTTACTGTGACACTAACCGGGGCCTGTTCGGTTTATTGGCTTGGGTCCGGGGCTGACAGAGATAAAGAAACAACTCGTGTTTTCGTTTCGGCCTCCCCACCAACAGCGGGGAGCTGTGGTGGCTCCTGGGGACAAGCTTCAGTTAGCGGG
>CAKALG010038944.1:0-12844 GCA_916700815.1 Helicolenus hilgendorfi
GGCCTCGGCAGCGTTATGTATGCACACTCATGTTGCGCGTTTGCTGACTGCACTGTCTGTTACCTGGCGGTCATAAGCTCATCATCCACACGCTGTCTCATCAGCGCGGTCACACTTAGTGTAATCCTGACATCCCGGCGCCTTCGCCCTGCAGGGTGGATTCATGTAAATGTCTTTTTCTTTAACATTAAAAATAAGGTTCAAACGGTGGCAAATGCAGGATCAAATCCACTGCTTTTAGCCTTAATTCCTTAAGCAGTATCCTTTGAAGACTTCATACTAGGGCTGTACTCGACCAAAGAAATTCTTAATCGACTAATCGATTAGTTGATTTTATCGACAGATCTGTAAAACTGAGTTTCTCCACAAAGAATCACACAGAAGCACCACTTTCTCATAAGTTTCTTGGAAATAAGTCATTCAGCATGAAAAAAGCTTTAAAAACCAACTAATGGACTAAAGAAATTTTAGACGACTAAGACCAAGGCGACCGATTAGTCAACTAATCGACTACGAGGGGGCAGCCCAACTTCATATCAATAAATTCCCGGTTTCCTCCGGACAGTGTAACATAGCAAAGATTCAGCCAATTTACAGCCTCTTTTACAAGCAGCCAGTGTTGTGAGCAGGTCTTATGAAACACATGGCATACAGCTAATGATAAATCTTTCATACTGGGCAGCAGTAATCTGGCAAAGCCAGACGTCCATCTTGTCAAGCTCACGGAGGTCTGAGGTAAATCATGATATCTGACCTTTAGAAGTCTTCTGGTAGCCATTCAACTGGCTGTGAGATGGAAAACACACACCTGCCTATTATATGGAAGCCTGGTGCATCTGGACAGATTCAATTATAAGGCAGAAGTGCGGATTCTCTACTTCGGTGGGAAAATACAATAAAAACGCTTTTTTTTCATGAGCATTTCTCAAAACTCACATGGCAATCATTGAACTTAACTCCTACACAGCTATATAGCAAATATTACTTTTTCCAAGTTTGTGTGATAACCGAAACGTTTCACACCAAACATGCAAGCAAGGCTTGAGACCACCATTGTTTTCAATAGAGAACTTAGCTACACATGGCTAAAAAACTGTGAGCAAAAACAGACTTTGATATCCCAATTTGGTATCGCTCCCAAAGTCTAAATTCAACTTTTCACTTAAAGCTGCAGTAGGCAGTATATTTTTGGCATCATTGGGCAAAAATTCCACAATAACCTTTCAGCATATTGTAATTCAAGTATTCTGAGAGAAAACTAGACTTCTGCACCTCCTCATGGCTCTGTTTTTAGGCTATACAAAATCTAGCCTGTGACGGGAGACTTCGACCAATCACAGGTCATTTCATTGAGAGAGAGAGCTTTCCTATTGGCTGTGCTCCGGTCATGTGACTGGAACTTGGTGTTCTTTCAACAGATTTCACAATGGCTGCTGCGTCACAAAGTTTCTCATTTTGAAGTTAAACAGTACACTACAAGATGATTCTGAAAACATTTGAGATGAGAAATAGGCATTAACGTAACATAATATTGATTCATATTTGATCAGCGCTACCTAGTTTGACCGTTTGGTCGGAGTTCGCGAGTGACTGACAGCTGGCTCTCATAAACAGCAGATGGACAGCAGACCTCAGATCAGCTCTGACTGCTTGTTTTCTGTCTGTGAAATCTTGCAGAGGTAAAATAATACTTTTATGTCCCAGTGTTGGAGTGCGAGATTTAGAAGAAATTACAGAGTGCAGACGTTCAGTTAGAGGATTGCACCGCCACTTTTAAGAAATCCCAAGCATCCATCGCCAGTCTTTTATTTTGAAGGCACTGAGGGGGTCCCAAGAGCAGATTATCAAAATTTCATTAAGAATTTTTAAAGGCCTTTTGAATCTTTCATTTGAAAAGTCTTTATACAAATGGGACGAATGAATGAATGAAGGAATTCAATATTAAGAATTAGCTCCACCTGTTGTAACTCCATCGAAAACTGCAGGTTATGTGATCACATGTGTGTCCATTTATTTTGTCTGTAATCAACATACTGCACAGCGTGTCCATTACAGTATATGAGATATGTTTAACGATGTGTATTTACTGAGTGCATTCAGGCTCTCAGTGAAAGAAATCTTTCTTATAGCACAAACCTTAGTGCAATCTTTGTTTTCAGATGACCATATCTTCTGGCTTTTCTCATAAACACAATATTCTCAGTACAATCAGATTCCAAACAGGATAAGACCTATTGATTTTATTGACCTCATGACCTTTAACCAGGCACTTTATACAACTGTCATCTATCCAGCACAGCTCAGCTGTGAAAGCACCAAATACCTGAGATGATTAGACCTTGGTGGAGGTTTCTATTGAGCTCTACTGAGCAATTTTTCTTTTCAAATTGAAATATTTAATACATCAGTTTTTTCAATGAGCTCTGACTTGGCCTTTTTGACTGCTACAAATTGATTGTTATTCTTTGTTGCCAGGACTGTTAACTTGAGGGGGAACAGGAGGGTGGGTGCTATGCTTCTGTGACGACCCCGTTGGTCAGGGCGGCGTTAGCCGTGAGCTAGCCAGTGGGGCACGTTCACATGTTCACTAATATGCTCTAAAAGGTACACGAGGTCGACCAGGCTATCTCAACAAAGCACAGAGAAGCTCGTCTTTCAACACACACAGAGAGAGAGTGACTTCATTCTCTGCTCAGGTAGACATTACTCCACATATCTTTACATAGCAAACAGTTGTGTTATGCTGCAGTGGGTAGAAATGGAGCAAATATGATTAAAGAAAGTTATTTTTAAAAAACGGTCACTATATCCTGACAGTAGTGCATGAGACAGGTAATCTGAAAAAAAACTGCTCCTAATGGCCTCTGCAAAATTTCACAGACCGCAGGAAAACAACCAATCAGAGCCAAGAGTCTTGCTGTCTCTGAGCAGCTGTCAATCACTCGCAAACTCCGATCAAACGCTCAAACTAGGCAGCGCTGATCAAATATGAATCAATATTATGATACTGTAATGATCATTTCTCTCCTCAAATGTTTTCAGAAACATCTGGTTGTGAACTGTTTAGCTGTGAAATGATAAAGTTTGTGACCCGGCAGCCGTGTTGAGATAAGTTGAGGAAATACTGCCCACCAGCCGGAGCACAGCCAATAGGAACGCTCAATAGGAATAATTTTCTAAAGCCTGAAAACAGAGCCATGAGGAGGTGCAGAAGTCTAGTTTTCTCTCAGAACATTTGAATTACAATATGCTGAAAGGTTATCATGGAATTATTGCCCAATGATGCCAAAAATAATCTGCCTACTGCAGGTTTAATGCTCTGGATATCGTATAAAGCACCTTTAAATCTTTGTTGCAATGTTCAGTAAAAACATAGTAAGATCCAGTATCTGAGGATGGCAGTCTGTGGCTGGAAATATTGTCATAAATGTATATTAGGATGATGAGAAGCATTGTTGTGAGATCTAATTTTTGTCTTCAGTTTCCATTTTGTTTGACCCGATACCTAAAAACACAATGGACTTGTAATTGTCACAGCTTGTCAAACTGATTCCCAACTATATCCAATGTATTTCCCTTTCTTTGTAGTTTGCTGTGGTCCTAATCTTGGGGAAATATTCCAGTAGCAGAAAGTAAATCTGGCTGTCACTGGAGATAATTACAAGATGGCAGTGACCTTAGAGAATCAGTGTGTTTCGGTTCAGCTTGGCGACCACACACACCAGCAGACTCCCTTTCATCATCCTGATGGGTATCCTGGTGACAGCTGTCAGTCATCCGGGCTCATAGAGTGATGATGTCATCAGGGTGCTGTGTTTGGTTTCACTGTGTGTGTGTGATCCTATTCACTAAGATCAAAATACAGGGATGAGAGGTTTTTAACAAAGACAGATCCTGGAGCAGCAGTAGCAGAATAGTTGGATCTATTTTTTTGTATCTCTCGAAATTGCACGAGGCGAGGTCTGCAATTATATGCATTTTGGCTCAAAGTTCCATCATCTTTGCCACCCTTGTCAACCGAGCGCTAACACAGTGTTTCTATAAACCTGAAATAATTATAGCACTCTGTAAGCAAAGAGGAACTGGAGGAGAAGAGATTGTGGATTGTTTTGCACTCTGGAGCAGAAGTGTTTTAGAGTAAATAGCAGAGAATTAGCAGTATACAGCATTAATCCATGTCGTGGATCGTATGCATGAGCAATAGAGCTACATTGGCAAAGACTGCTTCTTCTGAAGGGACGATTAACAGCGAGTTTTATAGATTGGCTAGCTTAAAATGTTTTGCTATAATGTGATAAACTGTAGAAAATGTGTCCAATAAATTCAAAAGCACATCTATTATAACCACAAGTCCTAACAACACTGCTTGCTGCAATTTCTTGTCTCATCATTGTTACTTTAAGTCTTTGTGAGGTGTTGAATTGCTTTTGAATTTGGTTCACTGAAACTTGGTTTTCCATTGAAAATGGATGACGTATTGTAACTCCAACATTTTTAACAGGTGCTTGATAAAGCAGTGGGTATAAAAGGCAAAATCTGGACTGGAACACTCGCTTTCATGTTACTGTGATAATTAGTTGTTATTGTAATACTTCAAACCATCATGGAAAAGTTAAAGCAACGGATAATTAAAATTATTATAGAAGCATAATGAATGTCTTTGAATGTGGTTTACTTGGCTAAAGTTCCCATTTGCATTTAAAGATACAGTTTCACATTTTGGGAAATGTGCTTATTCACTTTCTGGTAGATGTTGAAATACCATTTTTTCCTTCCCGATTCCGATACCTGAATTTGCGGTATCGAGTATCGATCCGATACCAGCGGCATAAAAAATATATATACTTATTATTATTATTATTACCTTCGCCAAGGCCGAAGGCCTAGGAAGGAGGTTATGTTTTCACCGGCGTTGGTTTGTTGGTTTGTTTGTTTGTTTGTTTGTTTTTTTGCTTGTTTGTCTGTTAGCAGGATTACTCCAAAAGTTTAAGATTGATTTGAATGAAATTTTTTGGAGGGGTGGGGTGTGGCACAATGAACAATCCATTAGAATTTGGTGGTGATCCGGATCATGACACGGCATCAGGGATTTTTTTTAATAACTCCGCTCAGCCTGTGCATTAACACCACAGGCTTTAAGACATGCACAGTGTAAGTGTTTGAATGAAGTGTTTTATGATGCTCCGTTATGTACAGCTGATCTGATACTGGTATCAGAACAACTCTACTTTCTGGTGGAGAGTTAGATGAAAACATGATAACCGATCTCATGTTAGCTTAGCTTAGCAAAAATACTGGAAAGGCCATCGTTTCCCCTGTTTCCAGTCTTTGTGCTAAACTGCTGCTGACAGCAGTTCTCTCATCAAAAGGCCTTTACACATCGGAAATGAATAAACAACACAAAAATAAGAAATACTTGCCTGCAATATTTTATGTCTAGGGCTTTTATTGTGAAAGGTATGAACGGAAGAAGTGGATCTAGTCTGTGCTGGATGAAAGGCGATATAAAGTTTGCCGTCTTGGTTCGGACTCGAGAGCCTCTGCATTGTTTTTTCATAAATATAGGTGCAGCTCAACCCACAACACACAACATGATTGGTTGATGTCTTTATTAAAAAGTAAGGTTGCATCCGAAATTCCATACTAACATCCTATTTAGTACGCTAAAACAGTATGTGAGATATTTTACATGAGGATGCACGGGTTACCATGGTTACACGTCTCCAAACGGCAGGAAGTGACAACGGAAATTACTGCTCAGTGCGTCCAAAAAGATACATACTACTGTTTATTCACACAAAAGTATGTTGAATGATAGTACACCTATTGAGTATGTATGTAATGCATAGTACGCGATTTCGGTCTAGTCTATGTCATTTTTTGGCGTGTAGTATTCACGTTCTATGTGAAAGTACTCAACGACAAAAACAACAGTTCAAAAGTGACATGCGAATTAATTGCACGGAAAAAACGCATTAACTCTGCGCTAAAAAGCAAATAAATGTATTTCGCAAAATGTCCAACTATTGCTTTGAGCCAAAATGCACCACAGTTGTAAGCAGATGTTTATCTGTAGCTCAGTGAGGCTGTAATTTGAATTGCCAGCTCTTCACAGCCTCAGCCAGCCAACTTGGCAGAGCAGACGTGAGTCCAGTTTAATACATTGTGTTCGTAGTCTCTCTGGTAAAAGACTATATAAACATTATCTCACCAGATTTTGTTTTAATCTATTATCAATATAAAGCATTTGCATACAATCACAATTAAGTATCCAGTATAAAATATAAGGTCGTCTGCTTTTTTGTGCTGCCTTTTCCATGAATGTTCATGTATTCACTGCGAGCCAATTCATGGCAGAGTGCCTGAAAACAAGGGGGGTGCACCAGCGCTTTGATAGGATATTAAATTTTACAATTGTGCTCGGCAACCAGGCAAAACCCATTATGAAATGAGAAAATTGGTGACCTCGTGCCAGCCACGTTGGCCTCCCTATGAAAAATAAAAGCAGGACGGGCTTTCATCGCAGCTGGGGTGAATGTTGTTTTTTGAGAGATGCATGAAAGAGAAGGGCTTCATCAATGCCTTCAGCTGTTTCCATTCACTTATAGCCTTTAGTAAGCCAGACGTCTATATGTACTTACATCACACATGTCTCTTCCTTTTCACCGAGCACCGTGGGACATCTCATCACATCGGGGCGTCTCGTCTCGTATTCTTTCTACTACCCGGCAACACGCTGTCTCGCACTCTGATGCTCTTTTTAATTGTCTCGACTCTCTCTCTCTCTCTCTACCTTGTCACTCAGCGTATGTGTGTGTGTGTGGTTTGAGTCGGTGCCAGGGCTAAGTGATTAATTAGTAACAACACAACTTGCTTTGCTTGACAGTCGGACTGTGCAGGTTTAAGGCCTTTGAGCGCACCTCGTGGCTCAACAATCCACCGCTGGGATGAAACAGGGAGGAAATGGAAGGAGGAAATCAATATTGTCGGGTTGTGGCCACATGACTTCCCCCTTCTGTTTGCTGTGGAGCAACAAAAGGCCATCTGGATGAGCACCTTTAAGAGGGCTGAAAGGAGAAGGAGAAGGAGGGGAGGAAAAGATTGTCCATCTTTTATTGTCCGTCTATATCAGGGGGGTCAAACTCGTTTTAGTTCAGCGGCCACGTAAAGTCCAATTTGATCTCAAGTTGGACAAAAAAAAAATCTGTGTCCATTTTATTTCCTTTTTTGACAAAGATATTTTCCACCGGCGGCTCCTGCATGAATAGTAGCTTGACAGTGTTGTGTCACGTAGCTTGGGTGCTATTAGGACAGCGTGACCCCCAAATAGGAAAAGCAGTGCATGTTATTATCAAATTGGAATTAATGACTTCTATGCAATTTTGACACTTTGCAAAGTCATCCAGTGGGCCTGATTGGACCCTTTGGCGGGCCGGTTCTGGCCCCCGTGCCGTATGTTTGACACCCCTTGTCTATATTCTTATGCTTTCTGCCTGAATGACTTTGGCTGTGTTCGAAACCGCCTATTACATACCACTGACGAACGCAGTATGCAGTACACAGCTCATACTGCGTTCCTCAATCGTATGCAGTATGAGACGGTTAAAGGGACTGTATGTACGTTTGTACACGTATAAACGTTTTTTAATCATTTTTTATTGTCAGTGTGTGAACAGGTTGTAGCCTAACCTAAGAAATGACACCTTCCGTGACTTTCTGGGTTTCCTCTATCAGTTTTTTTTCCAGGAAAATCCAACCGGTGTGACGTCATGCATGCTCGCAAGTGTCTTTATTTTTAGCTCCGCTCACAGGGTCAACAGTGAGCAACCATAGCTAACAATCGGTTAGAAATGGTGTCCGCTAAACGACCAGTCCCCACCACAACTCATATTCCAACACAAACTCTACGCTGACTGTTGTTGACTTCTGATTCTTACATAGACTCCCTCTAAAGCGATTTATTTTGCAGTATGCTAGGCCTGGCTTTAGCTTTTAAACAAGCTCTTAAAGCACTGGACAAAAAAACTAACTCGTACCACTATTGCAATTTTATCGAAAAATACAACTTATACTACTAAATACTGCGTGGTTTAGCTCTACCACCCCTTAATATATGGGATAAGTGTGTGTGTGTGTGTGTGTGTGTGTTGGGGGGGTTATTAATCGAATAGCTAGCTAGCGCCTGCCAGGGTCGCTAGCTAGCCTGCCGGGCAGTGTCACGACAGTTTGTGAAGCTTCTAAACTCCCTAAACGTTGGAGCAAATGTTCGATTTGCCATCTAATATCGTAAAACTGCCAATATTCAAAATCGACACAGTTTATTTCTCACCTCAAACATTTTCAGAAGTGAATTTAGTGATGAAATAGCTACGAAAAATGTAAAAAAAAACAAAAGCCGTTTTTGGCTGCTGCTGTTGTGACCATGGCGTGTACCATTCCAGCGCTTTGCATTGTGGGATACAGCAGGCGAAGTAGACTTGTCTAATGTATACTGGAGATTTTTTCCAAATCAGTACGACATCTACGTACGACTAGAGATTTTACTTTTGTTTGCATACTTCATACTACATGCTACATTTTGGCCAAATCAGTATGTACCATAAGTATAGTGTGCAGTTTGGAATACAGCCTTTGTCTAGTTCCATTTGAGCTCCACACACCTCCTGTGTTTCTCTGGCAGCCATTTTTTCCAACTTTTTTCTCACTCTCTTCATTCTTTATGCATCCTCTTCCCCCTTTCGTTCTCCTATTTCACTTTACTCCCTCTCGTTCTGTGTCTCTTAGCTTGTTCTTACTTCTCAAATTATCAAGCGGCAGTATTTGGGGCTTTTAACAGAATGTATTCACTTAGCGAGGGTAGCGTCGCCTTCAGTAACAGGAATTTGCAATTATCCGTCAGACTCAGCGCAGCGAGAGAACAATGCTGAAGAGAGTGTCCTCTGAATCCCCACACATATCTTAACATTCGGCTGTGCTTTAAAGTCAGACCGTGCAGTTCTGCTACATTTCCCCACCACTCTCTTACAACTCCGTCGAGCTGCCGGCGCCGCCCTTTATATCCATCTGTAGCCTACATATCCTGCCATCTGCTTTCTGCGTCTTCCAGAGGAAGTGCAGATTTAGGTGCAGTTCTTGAGGAAGGCTGATCCATTCACTAATCAAACATAATGGAATTTAAGTCGGAGAGTACTACACTCACACGCTCAACACACCTTTTGAAATTGAATGATCACTTAAGGAATTAGTGGAATACATTAGCACATTTTGTAACCAGGATATTATATTTAATATAAGACATCTGTTACTTCCTACCCCATAAGCAGGAATTCATTTTAAAGCCACCAACAGGCAACTTCACAGAATAATAGATACTAATAGTAAAAATAACAGAAACGTGGAAATGTGGAAAGTAACAGATAAACATTTGAAATAGTTAGCTAAAAATAACTGATACACTGTTGAAATAGTTTGCTAAAAGTGACGGATACACTGTTGAAATAGTTATCTTAAAGTGACGGATAAACTATTGACATAGTTATCTTAAAGTGACGGATACACTGTTGACATAGTTATCTTAAAGTGACGGATACACTGTTGACATAGTTAGCTAAAAACAATGGATAAACTATTGAAATAGTTATCTTAAAGTGACGGATACACTCTTGAAATAGTTATCTTAAAGTGACGGATACACTGTTGAAATAGTTATCTTAAAGTGACGGATACACTGTTGACATAGTTATCTTAAAATAACGGATAAACTGTTGACATAGTTATCTTAAAGTGACGGATACACTGTTGAAATAGTTATCTTAAAGTGACGGATAAACTGTTGACATAGCTAAAAATAAGGATAAACTGTTGATATAGTTAGCTAAAAATAAGGATAAACTGTCGAAATAATTAGCTAAAAGTGACGGATAAACTGATGAAATAGTATAATAATGCTATGGACTATGGAACAGTTTGATAGTACAGTATATACTATACAATATACACTTCCATGCAACTGTTGCAAATATAATCAAAATGCTAGTATTGCAGTACACTGCATCAACATTTTACCTGAAGCAGTTTCTTCCACTCACTTTTCATACTAAAGCGTTTATAGTTCAGCTGTGTGGTGAAATATCTTTTAGATTAACAAAGCAAAGCACAAAATCTGTAAACCATGCAATGCAGACGGTTCAACAAATAGCTCAATCAGATATGCAGACTTTCATCCCCCGGTTAGAGAAATGGGGCTGATTGCACAGCATTTCCCAGTTGGGAGCATTGAGTGCAGAAGATCTCCCAAATGTTACAACTACTATGTCCAACAACAATGGTCCTGTTAAACTGCCTGAAATGGCTGCATGTGACAGATTTTTCTTCCCTGCCACAGCAGCAGAATTAACCTCAGGTCAGCACTATGAATATGGTCAGACGGTTGCCTTAGAACTTCTCGTAAAAAAAAATGCTGTCGAGAGGATATGCTGAAAAACTAATCAAATTATTCTGTCTGGTTGGCATTTTGAGAATTGTTTCCCTACTAAAAATCATTACACACACATTATCTCACAAATGCGAAGAAATCCAATCAGAAAATTACAACTAATCGAATTTGTTGTAATTGATGTAATTGCAACACATTGAATTTTATGACTGATTTGATGTGGTTTTAAAGTTCTTTAATGATGGGAAATCCTGGGCAAACACAGTACCTGACACCAGGATTTAGGATACGTTATAAAGCACTTCAAATATAGACGACTATAGCTCTTTGTTGCAGTTCAACTTCCATATCGAGACTGATGGGTACACAAGACTCAGTCCAAACACAGTATATGTCTGAACCGTGTACGGCCAGTCTATGAATTTGTGGCTACATTGTTACACAAATAGTCAGTGGTCATGTCTATAATGTTAAATCCAGCAGTACACGTCCACCAGGTCAGGCGATGACACTAGGGGACGAGCTGCTCCACTCAGCTGGCCGTTCAAGCGGTGACGTACCCTATCGTGGAATGCGTATGATTGGTCCCTGGTTTTCTGCTCGCCGTTTAAAACAGGAAACAACATGGCGGCCTGCTCGTTATTCTGTCTAAACATCCACTTCTGAAAACATTTTAAGAGAAATAAACCTTGTTTCATTTTTAGAACTATCGCCTAGTTTACTTTATTCTCGTAATATTAAGTTTTTTTCTCGTAAATTTATGACTTTATTCTCATATTACGACTTTTTTTCTCGAAAAGTTATGACTTTATACTCTTAATATTCCGACTTTTTTTCTCGTTAAGTTACGACTATTCTCGTAATATTACAACTTTAGAGAATAAAGTCGTAATATTACGAGAATATTACGACTTTAGAGAATAAAGTCGTAATATTACGACTTTTTTTTCTCATAAAGTTATGACTTTTTTCCCCCTCAAAATGGCCCTAATACTCCGTAGTACATTTGCACTTTGGCCCCTCACTGCATTGAACTTACAGTATATACTACATACTTAGACTATAAACTGTTACCTTCATCATAATGCTCAAATGTTTTGCGGCTCCAGACAGATTTTTTTTTTTTTTTGTCTTTGCCTAAAATGGCTCTTTTGATAGTAAAGGTTGCTAACCCCTGGACTAGTTTGACAGCTTGATCCAAGTTTTGTGCGCCGGACGGGTTCGTTTGCGTAACGGACTGTTCCCCCCGCCTTTTCACTTTGAAAGAGCAACGGCCAATGAGGAAACTCCAACAGTGGGCTGACCAATCGTGTAACTTCATCACTCAGTCACTCAGTGACGACCCTCTGCAGTATAATAATAATGTACTTAAATCTGTATTCTGGTGCATGAGCATGCATGGTCAAATTACTGGTAAAACCTCATGTAATAGACAGCAGATGCAGCTTATCAGAGTTCATATATTCTCTCTGGATTCTGCCCAAATGTGTATCAAGCATCATGTAATAGACTGCAGCTGTAGATCGATGGCGAGAGCCCATCAAGCTGATGGTACTGACATGAATGGATGTTAATGTGGACATCATTTCTAAAGCAACAGATCATACAGTATAAAAAAAAAAGAAAGAGGGGTGTTATGTAAGTGGATGCTTGTAAGTGAAGCTTCAAACTGTCGACGCTCCCACACACATCGTCCTAAACCTGATTCTAACCTTGTCCCCTGTCATGTGTCCTCGCCCACAGAGGGTGGTCAGATCAACAACAACGTGGGACTGGGCTCGAACATGGGCCAGCAGCACCCTTACCCTGCCCTCAACCAGATGGCCCACGTCTACGAACAGCAGCAGCATCAACAACAGCAGCAGCAGCATCAGCAGCAGCAGCAACAAAACAAGGATCTCAACAAGTACGCCTCCCTGAAGGCTGTGGGTGAGTGTCTGTCAAGTGCTCTTGTTATCTTTCAATTTCAAAGACGAACAGTTACAGTTTGAGATAAGCGGTGCACTTGATGTTTTTTTTGGGTTTTAAAATAAAACAAGTTGGTTTTTACCGGTTGTTGCTGCTGGCTCTGACTAGTTTGGAGAGGGTGCATCATCGCCAAAATTAATCTTGGGGCTTCCCTTTTTTCTTGTCAGCACAGTCACCATCTGATGCATCCCGAGTTTGGCAGTGAATCTTTTATCAATTACTTGTTTTGTGATCCAAACACAAAGGATGCTTTTTTTTTTTTTTTTTTTTCCAAGAGGTCTCCAGTAGCGATGTGACTGAACTATAACAGTCCTGCGGGCAGATCTGACAGGTGTTATTGATCGCACTGCCGAACTGGACGCGCTGCAAAACACAGGCAGCCTGCTGCTCGTCAAGCTGTTTGACAGCTTAATGCGCGCCGCCGAATTCAATGAGCTCGGT